>CATIWZ010000004.1:0-71000 GCA_949708635.1 Hirtodrosophila cameraria
CGCTCAGGAACCGAGATATTCGATAAAACGTAAATTTACACTTTTCTTTTTGATGTTGCAGCCAATCTAAAATTCGTAGAATATTTTCGGGGATACAGAAAGTTGAGGAATTTCGAGAAGGTATTTATAGTCCAAATTTCAAGGCTCTATCTTGCTCAGGAACCGAGATATTCGATAAAACGTAAATGAACACTTTTCTTTTTGATGTTGCAGCCGATCTAAAAGTCGTAGAATATTTTCGGGGATACAGAAAGTTGAGGAATTTTGAGAAGGTATTTATAATCCAAATTTCAAGGCCCTATCTTGCTCAGGAACCGAGATATTCGATAAAACGTAAATGAACAGTCGTAGACTACATTCGGGGATACAGAAAGTTGAGGAATTTCGAAAAGCTATTTATAGTCCAAATTTCAAGTCTCTATCTCGCTCGAGAACCGAGATATTCGATAAAACGTAAATGAACAGTCGTAGACTATATGCGGGGATACAGAAAGGTATTTATAGTCCAAATTTCAAGGCTCTATCTCGCTCAGGAACCGAGATATTCGATAAAACGTAAATTTACACTTTTCTTTTTGATGTTGCAGCCGATCTAAAATTCGTAGAATATTTTCGGGGATACAGAAAGTTGAGGAATTTTGAGAAGGTATTTATAGTCCAAATTTCAAGGCTCTATCTCGCTCAGGAACCGAGATATTCGATAAAACGTAAATTTACACTTTTCTTTTTGATGTTGCAGCCGATCTTAAAGTCGTAGAATATTTTCGGGGATACAGAAAGTTGAGGAATTTCGAAAAGCTATTTATAGTCCAAATTTCAAGGCTCTATCTCGCTCAGGAACCGAGATATTCGATAAAACGTAAATGAACAGTCGTAGACTACATTCGGGGATACAGAAAGTTGAGGAATTTCGAAAAGCTATTTATAGTCCAAATTTCAAGTCTCTATCTTGCTCGAGAACCGAGATATTCGATAAAACGTAAATGAACAGTCGTAGACTATATTCGGGGATACAGAAAGGTATTTATAGTCCAAATTTCAAGGCTCTATCTCGCTCAGGAACCGAGATATTCGATAAAACGTAAATTTACACTTTTCTTTTTGATGTTGCAGCCGATCTAAAAGTCGTAGAATATTTTCGGGGATACAGAAAGTTGAAGAATTTTGAGAAGGTATTTATAGTCCAAATTTCAAGGCCCTATCTTGCTCAGGAACCGAGATATTCGATAAAACGTAAATGAACAGTCGTAGACTACATTCGGGGATACAGAAAGTTGAGGAATTTCGAAAAGCTATTTATAGTCCAAATTTCAAGTCTCTATCTCGCTCGAGAACCGAGATATTCGATAAAACGTAAATGAACAGTCGTAGACTATATTCGGGGATACAGAAAGGTATTTATAGTCCAAATTTCAAGGCTCTATCTCGCTCAGGAACCGAGATATTCGATAAAACGTAAATTTACACTTTTCTTTTTGATGTTGCAGCCGATCTAAAAGTCGTAGAATATTTTCGGGGATACAGAAAGTTGAGGAATTTCGAGAAGGTATTTATAGTCCAAATTTCAAGGCTCTATCTTGCTCAGGAACCGAGATATTCGATAAAACGTAAATGAACAGTCGTAGACTATATTCGGGGATACAGAAAGTTGAGGAATTTCGAAAAGGTATTTATAGTCCAAATTTCAAGGCTCTATCTTGCTCAGGAACCGAGATATTCGGTAAAACGTAAATGAACAGTCGTAGACTATATTCGGGGATACAGAAAGTTGAGGAATTTCGAAAAGGTATTTAGAGTCCAAATTTCAAGGCTCTATCTCGCTCAGGAACCGAGATATTCGATAAAACGTAAATTTACACTTTTCTTTTTGATGTTGCAGCCGATCTAAAATTCGTAGAATATTTTCGGGGATACAGAAAGTTGAGGAATTTCGAGAAGGTATTTATAGTCCAAATTTCAAGGCTCTATCTTGCTCAGGAACCGAGATATTCGATAAAACGTAAATGAACAGTCGTAGACTATATTCGGGGATACAGAAAGTTGAGGAATTTTGAGAAGGTATTTATAATCCAAATTTCAAGGCTCTATCTCGCTCAGGAACCGAGATATTCGATAAAACGTAAATGAACAGTCGTAGACTACATTCGGGGATACAGAAAGTTGAGGAATTTCGAAAAGCTATTTATAGTCCAAATTTCAAGTCTCTATCTCGCTCGAGAACCGAGACATTCGATAAAACGTAAATGAACAGTCGTAGACTATATTCGGGGATACAGAAAGGTATTTATAGTCCAAATTTCAAGGCTCTATCTCGCTCAGGAACCGAGATATTCGATAAAACGTAAATTTACACTTTTCTTTTTGATGTTGCAGCCGATCTAAAAGTCGTAGAATATTTTCGGGGATACAGAAAGTTGAGGAATTTTGAGAAGGTATTTATAGTCCAAATTTCAAGGCCCTATCTTGCTCAGGAACCGAGATATTCGGTAAAACGTAAATGAACAGTCGTAGACTACATTCGGGGATACAGAAAGTTGAGGAATTTCGAAAAGCTATTTATAGTCCAAATTTCAAGTCTCTATCTCGCTCGAGAACCGAGATATTCGATAAAACGTAAATGAACAGTCGTAGACTATATTCGGGGATACAGAAAGGTATTTATAGTCCAAATTTCAAGGCTCTATCTCGCTCAGGAACCGAGATATTCGATAAAACGTAAATTTACACTTTTCTTTTTGATGTTGCAGCCGATCTAAAAGTCGTAGAATATTTTCGGGGATACAGAAAGTTGAGGAATTTTGAGAAGGTATTTATAGTCCAAATTTCAAGGCTCTATCTTGCTCAGGAACCGAGATATTCGGTAAAACGTAAATGAACAGTCGTAGACTATATTCGGGGATACAGAAAGTTGAGGAATTTCGAAAAGGTATTTAGAGTCCAAATTTCAAGGCTCTATCTCGCTCAGGAACCGAGATATTCGATAAAACGTAAATTTACACTTTTCTTTTTGATGTTGCAGCCGATCTAAAATTCGTAGAATATTTTCGGGGATACAGAAAGTTGAGGAATTTTGAGAAGGTATTTATAGTCCAAATTTCAAGGCTCTATCTTGCTCAGGAACCGAGATATTCGATAAAACGTAAATGAACAGTCGTAGACTACATTCGGGGATACAGAAAGTTGAGGAATTTCGAAAAGCTATTTATAGTCCAAATTTCAAGTCTCTATCTCGCTCGAGAACCGAGATATTCGATAAAACGTAAATGAACAGTCGTAGACTATATTCGGGGATACAGAAAGGTATTTATAGTCCAAATTTCAAGGCCCTATCTTGCTCAGGAACCGAGATATTCGGTAAAACGTAAATGAACAGTCGTAGACTACATTCGGGGATACAGAAAGTTGAGGAATTTCGAAAAGCTATTTATAGTCCAAATTTCAAGTCTCTATCTCGCTCGAGAACCGAGATATTCGATAAAACGTAAATGAACAGTCGTAGACTATATGCGGGGATACAGAAAGGTATTTATAGTCCAAATTTCAAGGCTCTATCTCGCTCAGGAACCGAGATATTCGATAAAACGTAAATTTACACTTTTCTTTTTGATGTTGCAGCCGATCTAAAATTCGTAGAATATTTTCGGGGATACAGAAAGTTGAGGAATTTTGAGAAGGTATTTATAGTCCAAATTTCAAGGCTCTATCTCGCTCAGGAACCGAGATATTCGATAAAACGTAAATTTACACTTTTCTTTTTGATGTTGCAGCCGATCTTAAAGTCGTAGAATATTTTCGGGGATACAGAAAGTTGAGGAATTTCGAAAAGCTATTTATAGTCCAAATTTCAAGGCTCTATCTTGCTCAGGAACCGAGATATTCGATAAAACGTAAATGAACAGTCGTAGACTATATTCGGGGATACAGAAAGTTGAGGAATTTCGAAAAGGTATTTATAGTCCAAATTTCAAGGCTCTATCTCGCTCAGGAACCGAGATATTCGATAAAACGTAAATGAACAGTCGTAGACTATATTCGGGGATACAGAAAGGTATTTATAGTCGCTCAGGAACCGAGATATTCGATAAAACGTAAATTTACACTTTTCTTTTTGATGTTGCAGCCAATCTAAAATTCGTAGAATATTTTCGGGGATACAGAAAGTTGAGGAATTTCGAGAAGGTATTTATAGTCCAAATTTCAAGGCTCTATCTTGCTCAGGAACCGAGATATTCGATAAAACGTAAATGAACAGTCGTAGACTACATTCGGGGATACAGAAAGTTGAGGAATTTCGAAAAGCTATTTATAGTCCAAATTTCAAGTCTCTATCTTGCTCGAGAACCGAGATATTCGATAAAACGTAAATGAACAGTCGTAGACTATATTCGGGGATACAGAAAGGTATTTATAGTCCAAATTTCAAGGCTCTATCTCGCTCAGGAACCGAGATATTCGATAAAACGTAAATTTACACTTTTCTTTTTGATGTTGCAGCCGATCTAAAAGTCGTAGAATATTTTCGGGGATACAGAAAGTTGAAGAATTTTGAGAAGGTATTTATAGTCCAAATTTCAAGGCCCTATCTTGCTCAGGAACCGAGATATTCGATAAAACGTAAATGAACAGTCGTAGACTACATTCGGGGATACAGAAAGTTGACGAATTTCGAAAAGCTATTTATAGTCCAAATTTCAAGTCTCTATCTCGCTCGAGAACCGAGATATTCGATAAAACGTAAATGAACAGTCGTAGACTATATTCGGGGATACAGAAAGGTATTTATAGTCCAAATTTCAAGGCTCTATCTCGCTCAGGAACCGAGATATTCGATAAAACGTAAATTTACACTTTTCTTTTTGATGTTGCAGCCGATCTAAAAGTCGTAGAATATTTTCGGGGATACAGAAAGTTGAGGAATTTCGAGAAGGTATTTATAGTCCAAATTTCAAGGCTCTATCTTGCTCAGGAACCGAGATATTCGATAAAACGTAAATGAACAGTCGTAGACTATATTCGGGGATACAGAAAGTTGAGGAATTTCGAAAAGGTATTTATAGTCCAAATTTCAAGGCTCTATCTTGCTCAGGAACCGAGATATTCGATAAAACGTAAATGAACAGTCGTAGACTATATTCGGGGATACAGAAAGTTGAGGAATTTCGAGAAGGTATTTATAGTCCAAATTTCAAGGCTCTATCTTGCTCAGGAACCGAGATATTCGGTAAAACGTAAATGAACAGTCGTAGACTATATTCGGGGATACAGAAAGTTGAGGAATTTCGAAAAGGTATTTAGAGTCCAAATTTCAAGGCTCTATCTCGCTCAGGAACCGAGATATTCGATAAAACGTAAATTTACACTTTTCTTTTTGATGTTGCAGCCGATCTAAAATTCGTAGAATATTTTCGGGGATACAGAAAGTTGAGGAATTTTGAGAAGGTATTTATAGTCCAAATTTCAAGGCTCTATCTTGCTCAGGAACCGAGATATTCGATAAAACGTAAATGAACAGTCGTAGACTACATTCGGGGATACAGAAAGTTGAGGAATTTCGAAAAGCTATTTATAGTCCAAATTTCAAGTCTCTATCTCGCTCGAGAACCGAGATATTCGATAAAACGTAAATGAACAGTCGTAGACTATATTCGGGGATACAGAAAGGTATTTATAGTCCAAATTTCAAGGCCCTATCTTGCTCAGGAACCGAGATATTCGGTAAAACGTAAATGAACAGTCGTAGACTACATTCGGGGATACAGAAAGTTGAGGAATTTCGAAAAGCTATTTATAGTCCAAATTTCAAGTCTCTATCTCGCTCGAGAACCGAGATATTCGATAAAACGTAAATGAACAGTCGTAGACTATATGCGGGGATACAGAAAGGTATTTATAGTCCAAATTTCAAGGCTCTATCTCGCTCAGGAACCGAGATATTCGATAAAACGTAAATTTACACTTTTCTTTTTGATGTTGCAGCCGATCTAAAATTCGTAGAATATTTTCGGGGATACAGAAAGTTGAGGAATTTTGAGAAGGTATTTATAGTCCAAATTTCAAGGCTCTATCTCGCTCAGGAACCGAGATATTCGATAAAACGTAAATTTACACTTTTTTTTTTGATGTTGCAGCCGATCTTAAAGTCGTAGAATATTTTCGGGGATACAGAAAGTTGAGGAATTTCGAAAAGCTATTTATAGTCCAAATTTCAAGGCTCTATCTTGCTCAGGAACCGAGATATTCGATAAAACGTAAATGAACAGTCGTAGACTATATTCGGGGATACAGAAAGTTGAGGAATTTCGAAAAGGTATTTATAGTCCAAATTTCAAGGCTCTATCTCGCTCAGGAACCGAGATATTCGATAAAACGTAAATGAACAGTCGTAGACTATATTCGGAGATACAGAAAGGTATTTATAGTCGCTCAGGAACCGAGATATTCGATAAAACGTAAATTTACACTTTTCTTTTTGATGTTGCAGCCGATCTAAAAGTCGTAGAATATTTTCGGGGATACAGAAAGTTGAAGAATTTTGAGAAGGTATTTATAGTCCAAATTTCAAGGCCCTATCTTGCTCAGGAACCGAGATATTCGATAAAACGTAAATGAACAGTCGTAGACTACATTCGGGGATACAGAAAGTTGAGGAATTTCGAAAAGCTATTTATAGTCCAAATTTCAAGTCTCTATCTCGCTCGAGAACCGAGATATTCGATAAAACGTAAATGAACAGTCGTAGACTATATTCGGGGATACAGAAAGGTATTTATAGTCCAAATTTCAAGGCTCTATCTCGCTCAGGAACCGAGATATTCGATAAAACGTAAATTTATACTTTTCTTTTTGATGTTGCAGCCGATCTAAAAGTCGTAGAATATTTTCGGGGATACAGAAAGTTGAGGAATTTCGAGAAGGTATTTATAGTCCAAATTTCAAGGCTCTATCTTGCTCAGGAACCGAGATATTCGATAAAACGTAAATGAACAGTCGTAGACTATATTCGGGGATACAGAAAGTTGAGGAATTTCGAAAAGGTATTTATAGTCCAAATTTCAAGGCTCTATCTTGCTCAGGAACCGAGATATTCGGTAAAACGTAAATGAACAGTCGTAGACTATATTCGGGGATACAGAAAGTTGAGGAATTTCGAAAAGGTATTTAGAGTCCAAATTTCAAGGCTCTATCTCGCTCAGGAACCGAGATATTCGATAAAACGTAAATTTACACTTTTCTTTTTGATGTTGCAGCCGATCTAAAATTCGTAGAATATTTTCGGGGATACAGAAAGTTGAGGAATTTCGAGAAGGTATTTATAGTCCAAATTTCAAGGCTCTATCTTGCTCAGGAACCGAGATATTCGATAAAACGTAAATGAACAGTCGTAGACTATATTCGGGGATACAGAAAGTTGAGGAATTTTGAGAAGGTATTTATAATCCAAATTTCAAGGCTCTATCTCGCTCAGGAACCGAGATATTCGATAAAACGTAAATGAACAGTCGTAGACTACATTCGGGGATACAGAAAGTTGAGGAATTTCGAAAAGCTATTTATAGTCCAAATTTCAAGTCTCTATCTCGCTCGAGAACCGAGATATTCGATAAAACGTAAATGAACAGTCGTAGACTATATTCGGGGATACAGAAAGGTATTTATAGTCCAAATTTCAAGGCTCTATCTCGCTCAGGAACCGAGATATTCGATAAAACGTAAATTTACACTTTTCTTTTTGATGTTGCAGCCGATCTAAAAGTCGTAGAATATTTTCGGGGATACAGAAAGTTGAGGAATTTTGAGAAGGTATTTATAGTCCAAATTTCAAGGCCCTATCTTGCTCAGGAACCGAGATATTCGGTAAAACGTAAATGAACAGTCGTAGACTACATTCGGGGATACAGAAAGTTGAGGAATTTCGAAAAGCTATTTATAGTCCAAATTTCAAGTCTCTATCTCGCTCGAGAACCGAGATATTCGATAAAACGTAAATGAACAGTCGTAGACTATATTCGGGGATACAGAAAGGTATTTATAGTCCAAATTTCAAGGCTCTATCTCGCTCAGGAACCGAGATATTCGATAAAACGTAAATTTACACTTTTCTTTTTGATGTTGCAGCCGATCTAAAATTCGTAGAATATTTTCGGGGATACAGAAAGTTGAGGAATTTCGAGAAGGTATTTATAGTCCAAATTTCAAGGCTCTATCTTGCTCAGGAACCGAGATATTCGGTAAAACGTAAATGAACAGTCGTAGACTATATTCGGGGATACAGAAAGTTGAGGAATTTCGAAAAGGTATTTAGAGTCCAAATTTCAAGGCTCTATCTCGCTCAGGAACCGAGATATTCGATAAAACGTAAATTTACACTTTTCTTTTTGATGTTGCAGCCGATCTAAAATTCGTAGAATATTTTCGGGGATACAGAAAGTTGAGGAATTTTGAGAAGGTATTTATAGTATAAATTTCAAGGCTCTATCTTGCTCAGGAACCGAGATATTCGATAAAACGTAAATGAACAGTCGTAGACTACATTCGGGGATACAGAAAGTTGAGGAATTTCGAAAAGCTATTTATAGTCCAAATTTCAAGTCTCTATCTCGCTCGAGAACCGAGATATTCGATAAAACGTAAATGAACAGTCGTAGACTATATTCGGGGATACAGAAAGGTATTTATAGTCCAAATTTCAAGGCCCTATCTTGCTCAGGAACCGAGATATTCGGTAAAACGTAAATGAACAGTCGTAGACTACATTCGGGGATACAGAAAGTTGAGGAATTTCGAAAAGCTATTTATAGTCCAAATTTCAAGTCTCTATCTCGCTCGAGAACCGAGATATTCGATAAAACGTAAATGAACAGTCGTAGACTATATGCGGGGATACAGAAAGGTATTTATAGTCCAAATTGCAAGGCTCTATCTCGCTCAGGAACCGAGATATTCGATAAAACGTAAATTTACACTTTTCTTTTTGATGTTGCAGCCGATCTAAAATTCGTAGAATATTTTCGGGGATACAGAAAGTTGAGGAATTTTGAGAAGGTATTTATAGTCCAAATTTCAAGGCTCTATCTCGCTCAGGAAACGAGATATTCGATAAAACGTAAATTTACACTTTTCTTTTTGATGTTGCAGCCGATCTTAAAGTCGTAGAATATTTTCGGGGATACAGAAAGTTGAGGAATTTTGAAAAGCTATTTATAGTCCAAATTTCAAGGCTCTATCTTGCTCAGGAACCGAGATATTCGATAAAACGTAAATGAACAGTCGTAGACTATATTCGGGGATACAGAAAGTTGAGGAATTTCGAAAAGGTATTTATAGTCCAAATTTCAAGGCTCTATCTCGCTCAGGAACCGAGATATTCGATAAAACGTAAATGAACAGTCGTAGACTATATTCGGGGATACAGAAAGGTATTTATAGTCGCTCAGGAACCGAGATATTCGATAAAACGTAAATTTACACTTTTCTTTTTGATGTTGCAGCCAATCTAAAATTCGTAGAATATTTTCGGGGATACAGAAAGTTGAGGAATTTCGAGAAGGTATTTATAGTCCAAATTTCAAGGCTCTATCTTGCTCAGGAACCGAGATATTCGATAAAACGTAAATGAACAGTCGTAGACTATATTCGGGGATACAGAAAGTTGAGGAATTTTGAGAAGGTATTTATAATCCAAATTTCAAGGCTCTATCTCGCTCAGGAACCGAGATATTCGATAAAACGTAAATGAACAGTCGTAGACTACATTCGGGGATACAGAAAGTTGAGGAATTTCGAAAAGCTATTTATAGTCCAAATTTCAAGTCTCTATCTCGCTCGAGAACCGAGATATTCGATAAAACGTAAATGAACAGTCGTAGACTATATTCGGGGATACAGAAAGGTATTTATAGTCCAAATTTCAAGGCTCTATCTCGCTCAGGAACCGAGATATTCGATAAAACGTAAATTTACACTTTTCTTTTTGATGTTGCAGCCGATCTAAAAGTCGTAGAATATTTTCGGGGATACAGAAAGTTGAGGAATTTTGAGAAGGTATTTATAGTCCAAATTTCAAGGCCCTATCTTGCTCAGGAACCGAGATATTCGGTAAAACGTAAATGAACAGTCGTAGACTACATTCGGGGATACAGAAAGTTGAGGAATTTCGAAAAGCTATTTATAGTCCAAATTTCAAGTCTCTATCTCGCTCGAGAACCGAGATATTCGATAAAACGTAAATGAACAGTCGTAGACTATATTCGGGGATACAGAAAGGTATTTATAGTCCAAATTTCAAGGCCCTATCTTGCTCAGGAACCGAGATATTCGGTAAAACGTAAATGAACAGTCGTAGACTACATTCGGGGATACAGAAAGTTGAGGAATTTCGAAAAGCTATTTATAGTCCAAATTTCAAGTCTCTATCTCGCTCGAGAACCGAGATATTCGATAAAACGTAAATGAACAGTCGTAGACTATATGCGGGGATACAGAAAGGTATTTATAGTCCAAATTGCAAGGCTCTATCTCGCTCAGGAACCGAGATATTCGATAAAACGTAAATTTACACTTTTCTTTTTGATGTTGCAGCCGATCTAAAATTCGTAGAATATTTTCGGGGATACAGAAAGTTGAGGAATTTTGAGAAGGTATTTATAGTCCAAATTTCAAGGCTCTATCTCGCTCAGGAAACGAGATATTCGATAAAACGTAAATTTACACTTTTCTTTTTGATGTTGCAGCCGATCTTAAAGTCGTAGAATATTTTCGGGGATACAGAAAGTTGAGGAATTTTGAAAAGCTATTTATAGTCCAAATTTCAAGGCTCTATCTTGCTCAGGAACCGAGATATTCGATAAAACGTAAATGAACAGTCGTAGACTATATTCGGGGATACAGAAAGTTGAGGAATTTCGAAAAGGTATTTATAGTCCAAATTTCAAGGCTCTATCTCGCTCAGGAACCGAGATATTCGATAAAACGTAAATGAACAGTCGTAGACTATATTCGGGGATACAGAAAGGTATTTATAGTCGCTCAGGAACCGAGATATTCGATAAAACGTAAATTTACACTTTTCTTTTTGATGTTGCAGCCAATCTAAAATTCGTAGAATATTTTCGGGGATACAGAAAGTTGAGGAATTTCGAGAAGGTATTTATAGTCCAAATTTCAAGGCTCTATCTTGCTCAGGAACCGAGATATTCGATAAAACGTAAATGAACAGTCGTAGACTATATTCGGGGATACAGAAAGTTGAGGAATTTTGAGAAGGTATTTATAATCCAAATTTCAAGGCTCTATCTCGCTCAGGAACCGAGATATTCGATAAAACGTAAATGAACAGTCGTAGACTACATTCGGGGATACAGAAAGTTGAGGAATTTCGAAAAGCTATTTATAGTCCAAATTTCAAGTCTCTATCTCGCTCGAGAACCGAGATATTCGATAAAACGTAAATGAACAGTCGTAGACTATATTCGGGGATACAGAAAGGTATTTATAGTCCAAATTTCAAGGCTCTATCTCGCTCAGGAACCGAGATATTCGATAAAACGTAAATTTACACTTTTCTTTTTGATGTTGCAGCCGATCTAAAAGTCGTAGAATATTTTCGGGGATACAGAAAGTTGAGGAATTTTGAGAAGGTATTTATAGTCCAAATTTCAAGGCCCTATCTTGCTCAGGAACCGAGATATTCGGTAAAACGTAAATGAACAGTCGTAGACTACATTCGGGGATACAGAAAGTTGAGGAATTTCGAAAAGCTATTTATAGTCCAAATTTCAAGTCTCTATCTCGCTCGAGAACCGAGATATTCGATAAAACGTAAATGAACAGTCGTAGACTATATTCGGGGATACAGAAAGGTATTTATAGTCCAAATTTCAAGGCTCTATCTCGCTCAGGAACCGAGATATTCGATAAAACGTAAATTTACACTTTTCTTTTTGATGTTGCAGCCGATCTAAAATTCGTAGAATATTTTCGGGGATACAGAAAGTTGAGGAATTTCGAGAAGGTATTTATAGTCCAAATTTCAAGGCTCTATCTTGCTCAGGAACCGAGATATTCGGTAAAACGTAAATGAACAGTCGTAGACTATATTCGGGGATACAGAAAGTTGAGGAATTTCGAAAAGGTATTTAGAGTCCAAATTTCAAGGCTCTATCTCGCTCAGGAACCGAGATATTCGATAAAACGTAAATTTACACTTTTCTTTTTGATGTTGCAGCCGATCTAAAATTCGTAGAATATTTTCGGGGATACAGAAAGTTGAGGAATTTTGAGAAGGTATTTATAGTATAAATTTCAAGGCTCTATCTTGCTCAGGAACCGAGATATTCGATAAAACGTAAATGAACAGTCGTAGACTACATTCGGGGATACAGAAAGTTGAGGAATTTCGAAAAGCTATTTATAGTCCAAATTTCAAGTCTCTATCTCGCTCGAGAACCGAGATATTCGATAAAACGTAAATGAACAGTCGTAGACTATATTCGGGGATACAGAAAGGTATTTATAGTCCAAATTTCAAGGCCCTATCTTGCTCAGGAACCGAGATATTCGGTAAAACGTAAATGAACAGTCGTAGACTACATTCGGGGATACAGAAAGTTGAGGAATTTCGAAAAGCTATTTATAGTCCAAATTTCAAGTCTCTATCTCGCTCGAGAACCGAGATATTCGATAAAACGTAAATGAACAGTCGTAGACTATATGCGGGGATACAGAAAGGTATTTATAGTCCAAATTTCAAGGCTCTATCTCGCTCAGGAACCGAGATATTCGATAAAACGTAAATTTACACTTTTCTTTTTGATGTTGCAGCCGATCTAAAATTCGTAGAATATTTTCGGGGATACAGAAAGTTGAGGAATTTTGAGAAGGTATTTATAGTCCAAATTTCAAGGCTCTATCTCGCTCAGGAAACGAGATATTCGATAAAACGTAAATTTACACTTTTCTTTTTGATGTTGCAGCCGATCTTAAAGTCGTAGAATATTTTCGGGGATACAGAAAGTTGAGGAATTTCGAAAAGCTATTTATAGTCCAAATTTCAAGGCTCTATCTTGCTCAGGAACCGAGATATTCGATAAAACGTAAATGAACAGTCGTAGACTATATTCGGGGATACAGAAAGTTGAGGAATTTCGAAAAGGTATTTATAGTCCAAATTTCAAGGCTCTATCTCGCTCAGGAACCGAGATATTCGATAAAACGTAAATGAACAGTCGTAGACTATATTCGGGGATACAGAAAGGTATTTATAGTCGCTCAGGAACCGAGATATTCGATAAAACGTAAATTTACACTTTTCTTTTTGATGTTGCAGCCAATCTAAAATTCGTAGAATATTTTCGGGGATACAGAAAGTTGAGGAATTTCGAGAAGGTATTTATAGTCCAAATTTCAAGGCTCTATCTTGCTCAGGAACCGAGATATTCGATAAAACGTAAATGAACACTTTTCTTTTTGATGTTGCAGCCGATCTAAAAGTCGTAGAATATTTTCGGGGATACAGAAAGTTGAGGAATTTTGAGAAGGTATTTATAATCCAAATTTCAAGGCTCTATCTCGCTCAGGAACCGAGATATTCGATAAAACGTAAATGAACAGTCGTAGACTACATTCGGGGATACAGAAAGTTGAGGAATTTCGAAAAGCTATTTATAGTCCAAATTTCAAGTCTCTATCTTGCTCGAGAACCGAGATATTCGATAAAACGTAAATGAACAGTCGTAGACTATATTCGGGGATACAGAAAGGTATTTATAGTCCAAATTTCAAGGCTCTATCTCGCTCAGGAACCGAGATATTCGATAAAACGTAAATTTACACTTTTCTTTTTGATGTTGCAGCCGATCTAAAAGTCGTAGAATATTTTCGGGGATACAGAAAGTTGAAGAATTTTGAGAAGGTATTTATAGTCCAAATTTCAAGGCCCTATCTTGCTCAGGAACCGAGATATTCGATAAAACGTAAATGAACAGTCGTAGACTACATTCGGGGATACAGAAAGTTGAGGAATTTCGAAAAGCTATTTATAGTCCAAATTTCAAGTCTCTATCTCGCTCGAGAACCGAGATATTCGATAAAACGTAAATGAACAGTCGTAGACTATATTCGGGGATACAGAAAGTTGAGGAATTTCGAAAAGGTATTTATAGTCCAAATTTCAAGGCTCTATCTCGCTCAGGAACCGAGATATTCGATAAAACGTAAATGAACAGTCGTAGACTATATTCGGGGATACAGAAAGGTATTTATAGTCGCTCAGGAACCGAGATATTCGATAAAACGTAAATTTACACTTTTCTTTTTGATGTTGCAGCCAATCTAAAATTCGTAGAATATTTTCGGGGATACAGAAAGTTGAGGAATTTCGAGAAGGTATTTATAGTCCAAATTTCAAGGCTCTATCTTGCTCAGGAACCGAGATATTCGATAAAACGTAAATGAACACTTTTCTTTTTGATGTTGCAGCCGATCTAAAAGTCGTAGAATATTTTCGGGGATACAGAAAGTTGAGGAATTTTGAGAAGGTATTTATAATCCAAATTTCAAGGCTCTATCTCGCTCAGGAACCGAGATATTCGATAAAACGTAAATGAACAGTCGTAGACTACATTCGGGGATACAGAAAGTTGAGGAATTTCGAAAAGCTATTTATAGTCCAAATTTCAAGTCTCTATCTTGCTCGAGAACCGAGATATTCGATAAAACGTAAATGAACAGTCGTAGACTATATTCGGGGATACAGAAAGGTATTTATAGTCCAAATTTCAAGGCTCTATCTCGCTCAGGAACCGAGATATTCGATAAAACGTAAATTTACACTTTTCTTTTTGATGTTGCAGCCGATCTAAAAGTCGTAGAATATTTTCGGGGATACAGAAAGTTGAAGAATTTTGAGAAGGTATTTATAGTCCAAATTTCAAGGCCCTATCTTGCTCAGGAACCGAGATATTCGATAAAACGTAAATGAACAGTCGTAGACTACATTCGGGGATACAGAAAGTTGAGGAATTTCGAAAAGCTATTTATAGTCCAAATTTCAAGTCTCTATCTCGCTCGAGAACCGAGATATTCGATAAAACGTAAATGAACAGTCGTAGACTATATTCGGGGATACAGAAAGTTGAGGAATTTCGAAAAGCTATTTATAGTCCAAATTTCAAGTCTCTATCTCGCTCGAGAACCGAGATATTCGATAAAACGTAAATGAACAGTCGTAGACTATATTCGGGGATACAGAAAGGTATTTATAGTCCAAATTTCAAGGCCCTATCTTGCTCAGGAACCGAGATATTCGATAAAACGTAAATGAACAGTCGTAGACTACATTCGGGGATACAGAAAGTTGAGGAATTTCGAAAAGCTATTTATAGTCCAAATTTCAAGTCTCTATCTCGCTCGAGAACCGAGATATTCGATAAAACGTAAATGAACAGTCGTAGACTATATTCGGGGATACAGAAAGGTATTTATAGTCCAAATTTCAAGGCTCTATCTCGCTCAGGAACCGAGATATTCGATAAAACGTAAATTTACACTTTTCTTTTTGATGTTGCAGCCGATCTAAAAGTCGTAGAATATTTTCGGGGATACAGAAAGTTGAGGAATTTCGAGAAGGTATTTATAGTCCAAATTTCAAGGCTCTATCTTGCTCAGGAACCGAGATATTCGATAAAACGTAAATGAACAGTCGTAGACTATATTCGGGGATACAGAAAGTTGAGGAATTTCGAAAAGGTATTTATAGTCCAAATTTCAAGGCTCTATCTCGCTCAGGAACCGAGATATTCGATAAAACGTAAATTTACACTTTTCTTTTTGATGTTGCAGCCGATCTAAAATTCGTAGAATATTTTCGGGGATACAGAAAGTTGAGGAATTTCGAGAAGGTATTTATAGTCCAAATTTCAAGGCTCTATCTTGCTCAGGAACCGAGATATTCGATAAAACGTAAATGAACAGTCGTAGACTATATTCGGGGATACAGAAAGTTGAGGAATTTTGAGAAGGTATTTATAATCCAAATTTCAAGGCTCTATCTCGCTCAGGAACCGAGATATTCGATAAAACGTAAATGAACAGTCGTAGACTACATTCGGGGATACAGAAAGTTGAGGAATTTCGAAAAGCTATTTATAGTCCAAATTTCAAGTCTCTATCTCGCTCGAGAACCGAGATATTCGATAAAACGTAAATGAACAGTCGTAGACTATATTCGGGGATACAGAAAGGTATTTATAGTCCAAATTTCAAGGCTCTATCTCGCTCAGGAACCGAGATATTCGATAAAACGTAAATTTACACTTTTCTTTTTGATGTTGCAGCCGATCTAAAAGTCGTAGAATATTTTCGGGGATACAGAAAGTTGAGGAATTTTGAGAAGGTATTTATAGTCCAAATTTCAAGGCCCTATCTTGCTCAGGAACCGAGATATTCGGTAAAACGTAAATGAACAGTCGTAGACTACATTCGGGGATACAGAAAGTTGAGGAATTTCGAAAAGCTATTTATAGTCCAAATTTCAAGTCTCTATCTCGCTCGAGAACCGAGATATTCGATAAAACGTAAATGAACAGTCGTAGACTATATTCGGGGATACAGAAAGGTATTTATAGTCCAAATTTCAAGGCTCTATCTCGCTCAGGAACCGAGATATTCGATAAAACGTAAATTTACACTTTTCTTTTTGATGTTGCAGCCGATCTAAAATTCGTAGAATATTTTCGGGGATACAGAAAGTTGAGGAATTTCGAGAAGGTATTTATAGTCCAAATTTCAAGGCTCTATCTTGCTCAGGAACCGAGATATTCGATAAAACGTAAATGAACAGTCGTAGACTATATTCGGGGATACAGAAAGTTGAGGAATTTCGAAAAGGTATTTATAGTCCAAATTTCAAGGCTCTATCTCGCTCAGGAACCGATATATTCGATAAAACGTAAATGAACAGTCGTAGACTATATTCGGGGATACAGAAAGGTATTTATAGTCGCTCAGGAACCGAGATATTCGATAAAACGTAAATTTACACTTTTCTTTTTGATGTTGCAGCCAATCTAAAATTCGTAGAATATTTTCGGGGATACAGAAAGTTGAGGAATTTTGAGAAGGTATTTATAATCCAAATTTCAAGGCTCTATCTCGCTCAGGAACCGAGATATTCGATAAAACGTAAATGAACAGTCGTAGACTACATTCGGGGATACAGAAAGTTGAGGAATTTCGAAAAGCTATTTATAGTCCAAATTTCAAGTCTCTATCTCGCTCGAGAACCGAGATATTCGATAAAACGTAAATGAACAGTCGTAGACTATATTCGGGGATACAGAAAGGTATTTATAGTCCAAATTTCAAGGCCCTATCTTGCTCAGGAACCGAGATATTCGATAAAACGTAAATGAACAGTCGTAGACTATATTCGGGGATACAGAAAGGTATTTATAGTCCAAATTTCAAGGCCCTATCTTGCTCAGGAACCGAGATATTCGGTAAAACGTAAATGAACAGTCGTAGACTACATTCGGGGATACAGAAAGTTGAGGAATTTCGAAAAGCTATTTATAGTCCAAATTTCAAGTCTCTATCTCGCTCGAGAACCGAGATATTCGATAAAACGTAAATGAACAGTCGTAGACTATATTCGGGGATACAGAAAGGTATTTATAGTCCAAATTTCAAGGCTCTATCTCGCTCAGGAACCGAGATATTCGATAAAACGTAAATTTACACTTTTCTTTTTGATGTTGCAGCCGATCTAAAATTCGTAGAATATTTTCGGGGATACAGAAAGTTGAGGAATTTCGAGAAGGTATTTATAGTCCAAATTTCAAGGCTCTATCTTGCTCAGGAACCGAGATATTCGATAAAACGTAAATGAACAGTCGTAGACTATATTCGGGGATACAGAAAGTTGAGGAATTTCGAAAAGGTATTTATAGTCCAAATTTCAAGGCTCTATCTCGCTCAGGAACCGAGATATTCGATAAAACGTAAATGAACAGTCGTAGACTATATTCGGGGATACAGAAAGGTATTTATAGTCGCTCAGGAACCGAGATATTCGATAAAACGTAAATTTACACTTTTCTTTTTGATGTTGCAGCCAATCTAAAATTCGTAGAATATTTTCGGGGATACAGAAAGTTGAGGAATTTTGAGAAGGTATTTATAATCTAAATTTCAAGGCTCTATCTCGCTCAGGAACCGAGATATTCGATAAAACGTAAATGAACAGTCGTAGACTACATTCGGGGATACAGAAAGTTGAGGAATTTCGAAAAGCTATTTATAGTCCAAATTTCAAGTCTCTATCTCGCTCGAGAACCGAGATATTCGATAAAACGTAAATGAACAGTCGTAGACTATATTCGGGGATACAGAAAGGTATTTATAGTCCAAATTTCAAGGCCCTATCTTGCTCAGGAACCGAGATATTCGATAAAACGTAAATGAACAGTCGTAGACTACATTCGGGGATACAGAAAGTTGAGGAATTTCGAAAAGCTATTTATAGTCCAAATTTCAAGTCTCTATCTTGCTCGAGAACCGAGATATTCGATAAAACGTAAATGAACAGTCGTAGACTATATTCGGGGATACAGAAAGGTATTTATAGTCCAAATTTCAAGGCTCTATCTCGCTCAGGAACCGAGATATTCGATAAAACGTAAATTTACACTTTTCTTTTTGATGTTGCAGCCGATCTAAAAGTCGTAGAATATTTTCGGGGATACAGAAAGTTGAGGAATTTTGAGAAGGTATTTATAGTCCAAATTTCAAGGCCCTATCTTGCTCAGGAACCGAGATATTCGGTAAAACGTAAATGAACAGTCGTAGACTACATTCGGGGATACAGAAAGTTGAGGAATTTCGAAAAGCTATTTATAGTCCAAATTTCAAGTCTCTATCTCGCTCGAGAACCGAGATATTCGATAAAACGTAAATGAACAGTCGTAGACTATATTCGGGGATACAGAAAGGTATTTATAGTCCAAATTTCAAGGCTCTATCTCGCTCAGGAACCGAGATATTCGATAAAACGTAAATTTACACTTTTCTTTTTGATGTTGCAGCCGATCTAAAATTCGTAGAATATTTTCGGGGATACAGAAAGTTGAGGAATTTCGAGAAGGTATTTATAGTCCAAATTTCAAGGCTCTATCTTGCTCAGGAACCGAGATATTCGATAAAACGTAAATGAACAGTCGTAGACTATATTCGGGGATACAGAAAGTTGAGGAATTTCGAAAAGGTATTTATAGTCCAAATTTCAAGGCTCTATCTCGCTCAGGAACCGATATATTCGATAAAACGTAAATGAACAGTCGTAGACTATATTCGGGGATACAGAAAGGTATTTATAGTCGCTCAGGAACCGAGATATTCGATAAAACGTAAATTTACACTTTTCTTTTTGATGTTGCAGCCAATCTAAAATTCGTAGAATATTTTCGGGGATACAGAAAGTTGAGGAATTTTGAGAAGGTATTTATAATCCAAATTTCAAGGCTCTATCTCGCTCAGGAACCGAGATATTCGATAAAACGTAAATGAACAGTCGTAGACTATATTCGGGGATACAGAAAGGTATTTATAGTCCAAATTTCAAGGCCCTATCTTGCTCAGGAACCGAGATATTCGGTAAAACGTAAATGAACAGTCGTAGACTACATTCGGGGATACAGAAAGTTGAGGAATTTCGAAAAGCTATTTATAGTCCAAATTTCAAGTCTCTATCTCGCTCGAGAACCGAGATATTCGATAAAACGTAAATGAACAGTCGTAGACTATATTCGGGGATACAGAAAGGTATTTATAGTCCAAATTTCAAGGCCCTATCTTGCTCAGGAACCGAGATATTCGGTAAAACGTAAATGAACAGTCGTAGACTACATTCGGGGATACAGAAAGTTGAGGAATTTCGAAAAGCTATTTATAGTCCAAATTTCAAGTCTCTATCTCGCTCGAGAACCGAGATATTCGATAAAACGTAAATGAACAGTCGTAGACTATATTCGGGGATACAGAAAGGTATTTATAGTCCAAATTTCAAGGCTCTATCTCGCTCAGGAACCGAGATATTCGATAAAACGTAAATTTACACTTTTCTTTTTGATGTTGCAGCCGATCTAAAATTCGTAGAATATTTTCGGGGATACAGAAAGTTGAGGAATTTCGAGAAGGTATTTATAGTCCAAATTTCAAGGCTCTATCTTGCTCAGGAACCGAGATATTCGATAAAACGTAAATGAACAGTCGTAGACTATATTCGGGGATACAGAAAGTTGAGGAATTTCGAAAAGGTATTTATAGTCCAAATTTCAAGGCTCTATCTCGCTCAGGAACCGAGATATTCGATAAAACGTAAATGAACAGTCGTAGACTATATTCGGGGATACAGAAAGGTATTTATAGTCGCTCAGGAACCGAGATATTCGATAAAACGTAAATTTACACTTTTCTTTTTGATGTTGCAGCCAATCTAAAATTCGTAGAATATTTTCGGGGATACAGAAAGTTGAGGAATTTTGAGAAGGTATTTATAATCTAAATTTCAAGGCTCTATCTCGCTCAGGAACCGAGATATTCGATAAAACGTAAATGAACAGTCGTAGACTACATTCGGGGATACAGAAAGTTGAGGAATTTCGAAAAGCTATTTATAGTCCAAATTTCAAGTCTCTATCTCGCTCGAGAACCGAGATATTCGATAAAACGTAAATGAACAGTCGTAGACTATATTCGGGGATACAGAAAGGTATTTATAGTCCAAATTTCAAGGCCCTATCTTGCTCAGGAACCGAGATATTCGATAAAACGTAAATGAACAGTCGTAGACTACATTCGGGGATACAGAAAGTTGAGGAATTTCGAAAAGCTATTTATAGTCCAAATTTCAAGTCTCTATCTTGCTCGAGAACCGAGATATTCGATAAAACGTAAATGAACAGTCGTAGACTATATTCGGGGATACAGAAAGGTATTTATAGTCCAAATTTCAAGGCTCTATCTCGCTCAGGAACCGAGATATTCGATAAAACGTAAATTTACACTTTTCTTTTTGATGTTGCAGCCGATCTAAAAGTCGTAGAATATTTTCGGGGATACAGAAAGTTGAGGAATTTTGAGAAGGTATTTATAGTCCAAATTTCAAGGCCCTATCTTGCTCAGGAACCGAGATATTCGGTAAAACGTAAATGAACAGTCGTAGACTACATTCGGGGATACAGAAAGTTGAGGAATTTCGAAAAGCTATTTATAGTCCAAATTTCAAGTCTCTATCTCGCTCGAGAACCGAGATATTCGATAAAACGTAAATGAACAGTCGTAGACTATATTCGGGGATACAGAAAGGTATTTATAGTCCAAATTTCAAGGCTCTATCTCGCTCAGGAACCGAGATATTCGATAAAACGTAAATTTACACTTTTCTTTTTGATGTTGCAGCCGATCTAAAAGTCGTAGAATATTTTCGGGGATACAGAAAGTTGAGGAATTTTGAGAAGGTATTTATAGTCCAAATTTCAAGGCCCTATCTTGCTCAGGAACCGAGATATTCGGTAAAACGTAAATGAACAGTCGTAGACTACATTCGGGGATACAGAAAGTTGAGGAATTTCGAAGAGCTATTTATAGTCCAAATTTCAAGTCTCTATCTCGCTCGAGAACCGAGATATTCGATAAAACGTAAATGAACAGTCGTAGACTACATTCGGGGATACAGAAAGTTGAGGAATTTCGAAAAGCTATTTATAGTCCAAATTTCAAGTCTCTATCTTGCTCGAGAACCGAGATATTCGATAAAACGTAAATGAACAGTCGTAGACTATATTCGGGGATACAGAAAGGTAATTATAGTCCAAATTTCAAGGCTCTATCTCGCTCAGGAACCGAGATATTCGATAAAACGTAAATTTACACTTTTCTTTTTGATGTTGCAGCCGATCTTAAAGTCGTAGAATATTTTCGGGGATACAGAAAGTTGAGGAATTTCGAGAAGGTATTTATATTTTATGCTCAGGAACCGAGATATTCGATAAAACGTAAATGAACAGTCGTAGACTATATTCGGGGATACAGAAAGTTGAGGAATTTCGAAAAGGTATTTAGAGTCCAAATTTCAAGGCTCTATCTCGCTCAGGAACCGAGATATTCGATAAAACGTAAATTTACACTTTTCTTTTTGATGTTGCAGCCAATCTAAAATTCGTAGAATATTTTCGGGGATACAGAAAGTTGAGGAATTTTGAGAAGGTATTTATAATCCAAATTTCAAGGCTCTATCTCGCTCAGGAACCGAGATATTCGATAAAACGTAAATGAACAGTCGTAGACTACATTCGGGGATACAGAAAGTTGAGGAATTTCGAAAAGCTATTTATAGTCCAAATTTCAAGTCTCTATCTCGCTCGAGAACCGAGATATTCGATAAAACGTAAATGAACAGTCGTAGACTATATTCGGGGATACAGAAAGGTATTTATAGTCCAAATTTCAAGGCCCTATCTTGCTCAGGAACCGAGATATTCGATAAAACGTAAATGAACAGTCGTAGACTATATTCGGGGATACAGAAAGGTATTTATAGTCCAAATTTCAAGGCCCTATCTTGCTCAGGAACCGAGATATTCGGTAAAACGTAAATGAACAGTCGTAGACTACATTCGGGGATACAGAAAGTTGAGGAATTTCGAAAAGCTATTTATAGTCCAAATTTCAAGTCTCTATCTCGCTCGAGAACCGAGATATTCGATAAAACGTAAATGAACAGTCGTAGACTATATTCGGGGATACAGAAAGGTATTTATAGTCCAAATTTCAAGGCTCTATCTCGCTCAGGAACCGAGATATTCGATAAAACGTAAATTTACACTTTTCTTTTTGATGTTGCAGCCGATCTAAAATTCGTAGAATATTTTCGGGGATACAGAAAGTTGAGGAATTTCGAGAAGGTATTTATAGTCCAAATTTCAAGGCTCTATCTTGCTCAGGAACCGAGATATTCGATAAAACGTAAATGAACAGTCGTAGACTATATTCGGGGATACAGAAAGTTGAGGAATTTCGAAAAGGTATTTATAGTCCAAATTTCAAGGCTCTATCTCGCTCAGGAACCGAGATATTCGATAAAACGTAAATGAACAGTCGTAGACTATATTCGGGGATACAGAAAGGTATTTATAGTCGCTCAGGAACCGAGATATTCGATAAAACGTAAATTTACACTTTTCTTTTTGATGTTGCAGCCAATCTAAAATTCGTAGAATATTTTCGGGGATACAGAAAGTTGAGGAATTTTGAGAAGGTATTTATAATCCAAATTTCAAGGCTCTATCTCGCTCAGGAACCGAGATATTCGATAAAACGTAAATGAACAGTCGTAGACTACATTCGGGGATACAGAAAGTTGAGGAATTTCGAAAAGCTATTTATAGTCCAAATTTCAAGTCTCTATCTCGCTCGAGAACCGAGATATTCGATAAAACGTAAATGAACAGTCGTAGACTATATTCGGGGATACAGAAAGGTATTTATAGTCCAAATTTCAAGGCCCTATCTTGCTCAGGAACCGAGATATTCGATAAAACGTAAATGAACAGTCGTAGACTACATTCGGGGATACAGAAAGTTGAGGAATTTCGAAAAGCTATTTTTAGTCCAAATTTCAAGTCTCTATCTTGCTCGAGAACCGAGATATTCGATAAAACGTAAATGAACAGTCGTAGACTATATTCGGGGATACAGAAAGGTATTTATAGTCCAAATTTCAAGGCTCTATCTCGCTCAGGAACCGAGATATTCGATAAAACGTAAATTTACACTTTTCTTTTTGATGTTGCAGCCGATCTAAAAGTCGTAGAATATTTTCGGGGATACAGAAAGTTGAGGAATTTTGAGAAGGTATTTATAGTCCAAATTTCAAGGCTCTATCTTGCTCAGGAACCGAGATATTCGATAAAACGTAAATGAACAGTCGTAGACTATATTCGGGGATACAGAAAGTTGAGGAATTTCGAAAAGGTATTTATAGTCCAAATTTCAAGGCTCTATCTCGCTCAGGAACCGAGATATTCGATAAAACGTAAATGAACAGTCGTAGACTATATTCGGGGATACAGAAAGGTATTTATAGTCGCTCAGGAACCGAGATATTCGATAAAACGTAAATTTACACTTTTCTTTTTGATGTTGCAGCCAATCTAAAATTCGTAGAATATTTTCGGGGATACAGAAAGTTGAGGAATTTTGAGAAGGTATTTATAATCCAAATTTCAAGGCTCTATCTCGCTCAGGAACCGAGATATTCGATAAAACGTAAATGAACAGTCGTAGACTACATTCGGGGATACAGAAAGTTGAGGAATTTCGAAAAGCTATTTATAGTCCAAATTTCAAGTCTCTATCTCGCTCGAGAACCGAGATATTCGATAAAACGTAAATGAACAGTCGTAGACTATATTCGGGGATACAGAAAGGTATTTATAGTCCAAATTTCAAGGCCCTATCTTGCTCAGGAACCGAGATATTCGATAAAACGTAAATGAACAGTCGTAGACTACATTCGGGGATACAGAAAGTTGAGGAATTTCGAAAAGCTATTTTTAGTCCAAATTTCAAGTCTCTATCTTGCTCGAGAACCGAGATATTCGATAAAACGTAAATGAACAGTCGTAGACTATATTCGGGGATACAGAAAGGTATTTATAGTCCAAATTTCAAGGCTCTATCTCGCTCAGGAACCGAGATATTCGATAAAACGTAAATTTACACTTTTCTTTTTGATGTTGCAGCCGATCTAAAAGTCGTAGAATATTTTCGGGGATACAGAAAGTTGAGGAATTTTGAGAAGGTATTTATAGTCCAAATTTCAAGGCCCTATCTTGCTCAGGAACCGAGATATTCGGTAAAACGTAAATGAACAGTCGTAGACTACATTCGGGGATACAGAAAGTTGAGGAATTTCGAAGAGCTATTTATAGTCCAAATTTCAAGTCTCTATCTCGCTCGAGAACCGAGATATTCGATAAAACGTAAATGAACAGTCGTAGACTACATTCGGGGATACAGAAAGTTGAGGAATTTCGAAAAGCTATTTATAGTCCAAATTTCAAGTCTCTATCTTGCTCGAGAACCGAGATATTCGATAAAACGTAAATGAACAGTCGTAGACTATATTCGGGGATACAGAAAGGTAATTATAGTCCAAATTTCAAGGCTCTATCTCGCTCAGGAACCGAGATATTCGATAAAACGTAAATTTACACTTTTCTTTTTGATGTTGCAGCCGATCTTAAAGTCGTAGAATATTTTCGGGGATACAGAAAGTTGAGGAATTTCGAGAAGGTATTTATAGTCCAAATTTCAAGGCTCTATCTTGCTCAGGAACCGAGATATTCGATAAAACGTAAATGAACAGTCGTAGACTATATTCGGGGATACAGAAAGTTGAGGAATTTCGAAAAGGTATTTAGAGTCCAAATTTCAAGGCTCTATCTCGCTCAGGAACCGAGATATTCGATAAAACGTAAATTTACACTTTTCTTTTTGATGTTGCAGCCGATCTAAAATTCGTAGAATATTTTCGGGGATACAGAAAGTTGAGGAATTTTGAGAAGGTATTTATAGTCCAAATTTCAAGTCTCTATCTTGCTCGAGAAACGAGATATTCGATAAAACGTAAATGAACAGCCGTAGACTATATTCGGGGATACAGAAAGGTAATTATAGTCCAAATTTCAAGGCTCTATCTCGCTCAGGAACCGAGATATTCGATAAAACGTAAATTTACACTTTTCTTTTTGATGTTGCAGCCGATCTTAAAGTCGTAGAATATTTTCGGGGATACAGAAAGTTGAGGAATTTCGAGAAGGTATTTATAGTCCAAATTTCAAGGCTCTATCTTGCTCAGGAACCGAGATATTCGATAAAACGTAAATGAACAGTCGTAGACTATATTCGGGGATACAGAAAGTTGAGGAATTTCGAAAAGCTATTTATAGTCCAAATTTCAAGTCTCTATCTCGCTCAGGAACCGAGATATTCGATAAAACGTAAATTTACACTTTTCTTTTTGATGTTGCAGCCGATCTAAAATTCGTAGAATATTTTCGGGGATACATAAAGTTGAGGAATTTCGAGAAGGTATTTATAGTCCAAATTTCAAGGCTCTATCTTGCTCAGGAACCGAGATATTCGATAAAACGTAAATGAACAGTCGTAGACTATATTCGGGGATACAGAAAGTTGAGGAATTTTGAGAAGGTATTTATAATCCAAATTTCAAGGCTCTATCTCGCTCAGGAACCGAGATATTCGATAAAACGTAAATGAACAGTCGTAGACTACATTCGGGGATACAGAAAGTTGAGGAATTTCGAAAAGCTATTTATAGTCCAAATTTCAAGTCTCTATCTCGCTCGAGAACCGAGATATTCGATAAAACGTAAATGAACAGTCGTAGACTATATTCGGGGATACAGAAAGGTATTTATAGTCCAAATTTCAAGGCTCTATCTCGCTCAGGAACCGAGATATTCGATAAAACGTAAATTTACACTTTTCTTTTTGATGTTGCAGCCGATCTAAAAGTCGTAGAATATTTTCGGGGATACAGAAAGTTGAGGAATTTTGAGAAGGTATTTATAGTCCAAATTTCAAGGCCCTATCTTGCTCAGGAACCGAGATATTCGGTAAAACGTAAATGAACAGTCGTAGACTACATTCGGGGATACAGAAAGTTGAGGAATTTCGAAGAGCTATTTATAGTCCAAATTTCAAGTCTCTATCTCGCTCGAGAACCGAGATATTCGATAAAACGTAAATGAACAGTCGTAGACTACATTCGGGGATACAGAAAGTTGAGGAATTTCGAAAAGCTATTTATAGTCCAAATTTCAAGTCTCTATCTTGCTCGAGAACCGAGATATTCGATAAAACGTAAATGAACAGTCGTAGACTATATTCGGGGATACAGAAAGGTAATTATAGTCCAAATTTCAAGGCTCTATCTCGCTCAGGAACCGAGATATTCGATAAAACGTAAATTTACACTTTTCTTTTTGATGTTGCAGCCGATCTTAAAGTCGTAGAATATTTTCGGGGATACAGAAAGTTGAGGAATTTCGAGAAGGTATTCATAGTCCAAATTTCAAGGCTCTATCTTGCTCAGGAACCGAGATATTCGATAAAACGTAAATGAACAGTCGTAGACTATATTCGGGGATACAGAAAGTTGAGGAATTTCGAAAAGGTATTTAGAGTCCAAATTTCAAGGCTCTATCTCGCTCAGGAACCGAGATATTCGATAAAACGTAAATTTACACTTTTCTTTTTGATGTTGCAGCCGATCTAAAATTCGTAGAATATTTTCGGGGATACAGAAAGTTGAGGAATTTTGAGAAGGTATTTATAGTCCAAATTTCAAGTCTCTATCTTGCTCGAGAAACGAGATATTCGATAAAACGTAAATGAACAGCCGTAGACTATATTCGGGGATACAGAAAGGTAATTATAGTCCAAATTTCAAGTCTCTATCTCGCTCAGGAACCGAGATATTCGATAAAACGTAAATTTACACTTTTCTTTTTGATGTTGCAGCCGATCTAAAATTCGTAGAATATTTTCGGGGATACATAAAGTTGAGGAATTTCGAGAAGGTATTTATAGTCCAAATTTCAAGGCTCTATCTTGCTCAGGAACCGAGATATTCGATAAAACGTAAATGAACAGTCGTAGACTATATTCGGGGATACAGAAAGTTGAGGAATTTTGAGAAGGTATTTATAATCCAAATTTCAAGGCTCTATCTCGCTCAGGAACCGAGATATTCGATAAAACGTAAATGAACAGTCGTAGACTACATTCGGGGATACAGAAAGTTGAGGAATTTCGAAAAGCTATTTATAGTCCAAATTTCAAGTCTCTATCTCGCTCGAGAACCGAGATATTCGATAAAACGTAAATGAACAGTCGTAGACTATATTCGGGGATACAGAAAGGTATTTATAGTCCAAATTTCAAGGCTCTATCTCGCTCAGGAACCGAGATATTCGATAAAACGTAAATTTACACTTTTCTTTTTGATGTTGCAGCCGATCTAAAAGTCGTAGAATATTTTCGGGGATACAGAAAGTTGAGGAATTTCGAGAAGGTATTTATAGTCCAAATTTCAAGGCTCTATCTTGCTCAGATATTCGATAAAACGTAAATGAACAGTCGTAGACTACATTCGGGGATACAGAAAGTTGAGGAATTTCGAAAAGGTATTTATAGTCCAAATTTCAAGGCTCTATCTCGCTCAGGAACCGAGATATTCGATAAAACGTAAATGAACAGTCGTAGACTATATTCGGGGATACAGAAAGGTATTTATAGTCGCTCAGGAACCGAGATATTCGATAAAACGTAAATTTACACTTTTCTTTTTGATGTTGCAGCCAATCTAAAATTCGTAGAATATTTTCGGGGATACAGAAAGCTGAGGAATTTTGAGAAGGTATTTATAATCCAAATTTCAAGGCTCTATCTCGCTCAGGAACCGAGATATTCGATAAAACGTAAATGAACAGTCGTAGACTACATTCGGGGATACAGAAAGTTGAGGAATTTCGAAAAGCTATTTATAGTCCAAATTTCAAGTCTCTATCTCGCTCGAGAACCGAGATATTCGATAAAACGTAAATGAACAGTCGTAGACTATATTCGGGGATACAGAAAGGTATTTATAGTCCAAATTTCAAGGCCCTATCTCGCTCGAGAACCGAGATATTCGATTAAACGTAAATGAACAGTCGTAGACTACATTCGGGGATACAGAAAGTTGAGGAATTTCGAAAAGCTATTTATAGTCCAAATTTCAAGTCTCTATCTCGCTCGAGAACCGAGATATTCGATAAAACGTAAATGAACAGTCGTAGACTATATTCGGGGATACAGAAAGGTATTTATAGTCCAAATTTCAAGGCTCTATCTCGCTCAGGAACCGAGATATTCGATAAAACGTAAATTTACACTTTTCTTTTTGATGTTGCAGCCGATCTAAAAGTCGTAGAATATTTTCGGGGATACAGAAAGTTGAGGAATTTGGAGAAGGTATTTATAATCCAAATTTCAAGGCTCTATCTCGCTCAGGAACCGAGATATTCGATAAAACGTAAATGAACAGTCGTAGACTACATTCGGGGATACAGAAAGTTGAGGAATTTCGAAAAGGTATTTATAGTCCAAATTTCAAGGCTCTATCTCGCTCAGGAACCGAGATATTCGATAAAACGTAAATGAACAGTCGTAGACTATATTCGGGGATACAGAAAGTTGAGGAATTTCGAGAAGGTATTTATAGTCCAAATTTCAAGGCTCTATCTCGCTCAGGAACCGAGATATTCGATAAAACGTAAATGAACAGTCGTAGACTATATTCGGGGATACAGAAAGGTATTTATAATCCAAATTTCAAGGCTCTATCTCGCTCAGGAACCGAGATATTCGATAAAACGTAAATTTACACTTTTCTTTGTGATGTTGCAGCCGATCTAAAAGTCGTAGAATATTTTCGGGGATACAGAAAGTTGAGGAATTTTGAGAAGGTATTTATAATCCAAATTTCAAGGCTCTATCTCGCTCAGGAACCGAGATATTCGATAAAACGTAAATGAACAGTCGTAGACTACATTCGGGGATACAGAAAGTTGAGGAATTTCGAAAAGCTATTATAGTCCAAATTTCAAGTCTCTATCTCGCTCGAGAACCGAGATATTCGATAAAACGTAAATGAACAGTCGTAGACTATATTCGGGGATACAGAAAGTTGAGGAATTTCGTAAAGGTATTTATAATCCAAATTTCAAGGCTCTATCTCGCTCAGGAACCGAGATATTCGATAAAACGTAAATGAACAGTCGTAGACTACATTCGGGGATACAGAAAGTTGAGGAATTTCGAAAAGGTATTTAGAGTCCAAATTTCAAGGCTCTATCTCGCTCAGGAACCGAGATATTCGATAAAACGTAAATTTACACTTTTCTTTTTGATGTTGCAGCCGATCTAAAATTCGTAGAATATTTTCGGGGATACAGAAAGTTGAGGAATTTCGAGAAGGTATTTATAGTCCAAATTTCAAGTCTCTATCTTGCTCGAGAACCGAGATATTCGATAAAACGTAAATGAACAGCCGTAGACTATATTCGGGGATACAGAAAGGTAATTATAGTCCAAATTTCAAGGCTCTATCTCGCTCAGGAACCGAGATATTCGATAAAACGTAAATTTACACTTTTCTTTTTGATGTTGCAGCCGATCTTAAAGTCGTAGAATATTTTCGGGGATACAGAAAGTTGAGGAATTTCGAGAAGGTATTTATAGTCCAAATTTCAAGGCTCTATCTTGCTCAGGAACCGAGATATTCGATAAAACGTAAATGAACAGTCGTAGACTATATTCGGGGATACAGAAAGTTGAGGAATTTCGAAAAGGTATTTAGAGTCCAAATTTCAAGGCTCTATCTCGCTCAGGAACCGAGATATTCGATAAAACGTAAATGAACAGTCGTAGACTATATTCGGGGATACAGAAAGGTAATTATAGTCCAAATTTCAAGGCTCTATCTCGCTCAGGAACCGAGATATTCGATAAAACGTAAATTTACACTTTTCTTTTTGATGTTGCAGCCGATCTAAAATTCGTAGAATATTTTCGGGGATACAGAAAGTTGAGGAATTTCGAGAAGGTATTTATAGTCCAAATTTCAAGGCTCTATCTTGCTCAGGAACCGAGATATTCGATAAAACGTAAATGAACAGTCGTAGACTATATTCGGGGATACAGAAAGTTGAGGAATTTTGAGAAGGTATTTATAGTCCAAATTTCAAGGCCCTATCTTGCTCAGGAACCGAGATATTCGGTAAAACGTAAATGAACAGTCGTAGACTACATTCGGGGATACAGAAAGTTGAGGAATTTCGAAAAGCTATTTATAGTCCAAATTTCAAGTCTCTATCTCGCTCGAGAACCGAGATATTCGATAAAACGTAAATGAACAGTCGTAGACTATATTCGGGGATACAGAAAGGTATTTATAGTCCAAATTTCAAGGCTCTATCTCGCTCAGGAACCGAGATATTCGATAAAACGTAAATTTACACTTTTCTTTTTGATGTTGCAGCCGATCTAAAAGTCGTAGAATATTTTCGGGGATACAGAAAGTTGAGGAATTTTGAGAAGGTATTTATAATCCAAATTTCAAGGCTCTATCTCGCTCAGGAACCGAGATATTCGATAAAACGTAAATGAACAGTCGTAGACTACATTCGGGGATACAGAAAGTTGAGGAATTTCGAAAAGCTATTTATAGTCCAAATTTCAAGTCTCTATCTTGCTCGAGAACCGAGATATTCGATAAAACGTAAATGAACAGTCGTAGACTATATTCGGGGATACAGAAAGGTATTTATAGTCCAAATTTCAAGGCTCTATCTCGCTCAGGAACCGAGATATTCGATAAAACGTAAATTTACACTTTTCTTTTTGATGTTGCAGCCGATCTAAAAGTCGTAGAATATTTTCGGGGATACAGAAAGTTGAGGAATTTCGAGAAGGTATTTATAGTCCAAATTTCAAGGCTCTATCTTGCTCAGGAACCGAGATATTCGATAAAACGTAAATGAACAGTCGTAGACTACATTCGGGGATACAGAAAGTTGAGGAATTTCGAAAAGCTATTTATAGTCCAAATTTCAAGTCTCTACCTCGCTCGAGAACCGAGATATTCGATAAAACGTAAATGAACAGTCGTAGACTATATTCGGGGATACAGAAAGGTATTTATAGTCCAAATTTCAAGGCTCTATCTCGCTCAGGAACCGAGATATTCGATAAAACGTAAATTTACACTTTTCTTTTTGATGTTGCAGCCAATCTAAAATTCGTAGAATATTTTCGGGGATACAGAAAGTTGAGGAATTTTGAGAAGGTATTTATAATCCAAATTTCAAGGCTCTATCTCGCTCAGGAACCGAGATATTCGATAAAACGTAAATGAACAGTCGTAGACTACATTCGGGGATACAGAAAGTTGAGGAATTTCGAAAAGCTATTTATAGTCCAAATTTCAAGTCTCTATCTCGCTCGAGAACCGAGATATTCGATAAAACGTAAATGAACAGTCGTAGACTATATTCGGGGATACAGAAAGGTATTTATAGTCCAAATTTCAAGGCTCTATCTCGCTCAGGAACCGAGATATTCGATAAAACGTAAATGAACAGTCGTAGACTATATTCGGGGATACAGAAAGTTGAGGAATTTCGAAAAGGTATTTAGAGTCCAAATTTCAAGGCTCTATCTTGCTCAGGAACCGAGATATTCGATAAAACGTAAATGAACAGTCGTAGACTATATTCGGGGATACAGAAAGTTGAGGAATTTCGAAAAGGTATTTAGAGTCCAAATTTCAAGGCTCTATCTCGCTCAGGAACCGAGATATTCGATAAAACGTAAATGAACAGTCGTAGACTATATTCGGGGATACAGAAAGGTAATTATAGTCCAAATTTCAAGGCTCTATCTCGCTCAGGAACCGAGATATTCGATAAAACGTAAATTTACACTTTTCTTTTTGATGTTGCAGCCGATCTAAAATTCGTAGAATATTTTCGGGGATACAGAAAGTTGAGGAATTTCGAGAAGGTATTTATAGTCCAAATTTCAAGGCTCTATCTTGCTCAGGAACCGAGATATTCGATAAAACGTAAATGAACAGTCGTAGACTATATTCGGGGATACAGAAAGTTGAGGAATTTTGAGAAGGTATTTATAGTCCAAATTTCAAGGCCCTATCTTGCTCAGGAACCGAGATATTCGGTAAAACGTAAATGAACAGTCGTAGACTACATTCGGGGATACAGAAAGTTGAGGAATTTCGAAAAGCTATTTATAGTCCAAATTTCAAGTCTCTATCTCGCTCGAGAACCGAGATATTCGATAAAACGTAAATGAACAGTCGTAGACTATATTCGGGGATACAGAAAGGTATTTATAGTCCAAATTTCAAGGCTCTATCTCGCTCAGGAACCGAGATATTCGATAAAACGTAAATTTACACTTTTCTTTTTGATGTTGCAGCCGATCTAAAAGTCGTAGAATATTTTCGGGGATACAGAAAGTTGAGGAATTTTGAGAAGGTATTTAAAATCCAAATTTCAAGGCTCTATCTCGCTCAGGAACCGAGATATTCGATAAAACGTAAATGAACAGTCGTAGACTACATTCGGGGATACAGAAAGTTGAGGAATTTCGAAAAGCTATTTATAGTCCAAATTTCAAGTCTCTATCTTGCTCGAGAACCGAGATATTCGATAAAACGTAAATGAACAGTCGTAGACTATATTCGGGGATACAGAAAGGTATTTATAGTCCAAATTTCAAGGCTCTATCTCGCTCAGGAACCGAGATATTCGATAAAACGTAAATTTACACTTTTCTTTTTGATGTTGCAGCCGATCTAAAAGTCGTAGAATATTTTCGGGGATACAGAAAGTTGAGGAATTTCGAGAAGGTATTTATAGTCCAAATTTCAAGGCTCTATCTTGCTCAGGAACCGAGATATTCGATAAAACGTAAATGAACAGTCGTAGACTACATTCGGGGATACAGAAAGTTGAGGAATTTCGAAAAGCTATTTATAGTCCAAATTTCAAGTCTCTATCTCGCTCGAGAACCGAGATATTCGATAAAACGTAAATGAACAGTCGTAGACTATATTCGGGGATACAGAAAGGTATTTATAGTCCAAATTTCAAGGCCCTATCTTGCTCAGGAACCGAGATATTCGATAAAACGTAAATGAACAGTCGTAGACTACATTCGGGGATACAGAAAGTTGAGGAATTTCGAAAAGCTATTTATAGTCCAAATTTCAAGTCTCTATCTTGCTCGAGAACCGAGATATTCGATAAAACGTAAATGAACAGTCGTAGACTATATTCGGGGATACAGAAAGGTATTTATAGTCCAAATTTCAAGGCTCTATCTCGCTCAGGAACCGAGATATTCGATAAAACGTAAATTTACACTTTTCTTTTTGATGTTGCAGCCGATCTAAAAGTCGTAGAATATTTTCGGGGATACAGAAAGTTGAGGAATTTTGAGAAGGTATTTATAGTCCAAATTTCAAGGCCCTATCTTGCTCAGGAACCGAGATATTCGGTAAAACGTAAATGAACAGTCGTAGACTACATTCGGGGATACAGAAAGTTGAGGAATTTCGAAAAGCTATTTATAGTCCAAATTTCAAGTCTCTATCTCGCTCGAGAACCGAGATATTCGATAAAACGTAAATGAACAGTCGTAGACTATATTCGGGGATACAGAAAGGTATTTATAGTCCAAATTTCAAGGCTCTATCTCGCTCAGGAACCGAGATATTCGATAAAACGTAAATTTACACTTTTCTTTTTGATGTTGCAGCCGATCTAAAAGTCGTAGAATATTTTCGGGGATACAGAAAGTTGAGGAATTTTGAGAAGGTATTTATAGTCCAAATTTCAAGGCCCTATCTTGCTCAGGAACCGAGATATTCGGTAAAACGTAAATGAACAGTCGTAGACTACATTCGGGGATACAGAAAGTTGAGGAATTTCGAAGAGCTATTTATAGTCCAAATTTCAAGTCTCTATCTCGCTCGAGAACCGAGATATTCGATAAAACGTAAATGAACAGTCGTAGACTACATTCGGGGATACAGAAAGTTGAGGAATTTCGAAAAGCTATTTATAGTCCAAATTTCAAGTCTCTATCTTGCTCGAGAACCGAGATATTCGATAAAACGTAAATGAACAGTCGTAGACTATATTCGGGGATACAGAAAGGTAATTATAGTCCAAATTTCAAGGCTCTATCTCGGTCAGGAACCGAGATATTCGATAAAACGTAAATTTACACTTTTCTTTTTGATGTTGCAGCCGATCTTAAAGTCGTAGAATATTTTCGGGGATACAGAAAGTTGAGGAATTTCGAGAAGGTATTTATAGTCCAAATTTCAAGGCTCTATCTTGCTCAGGAACCGAGATATTCGATAAAACGTAAATGAACAGTCGTAGACTATATTCGGGGATACAGAAAGTTGAGGAATTTCGAAAAGGTATTTAGAGTCCAAATTTCAAGGCTCTATCTCGCTCAGGAACCGAGATATTCGATAAAACGTAAATTTACACTTTTCTTTTTGATGTTGCAGCCGATCTAAAATTCGTAGAATATTTTCGGGGATACAGAAAGTTGAGGAATTTCGAGAAGGTATTTATAGTCCAAATTTCAAGTCTCTATCTTGCTCGAGAACCGAGATATTCGATAAAACGTAAATGAACAGCCGTAGACTATATTCGGGGATACAGAAAGGTAATTATAGTCCAAATTTCAAGGCTCTATCTCGCTCAGGAACCGAGATATTCGATAAAACGTAAATTTACACTTTTCTTTTTGATGTTGCAGCCGATCTTAAAGTCGTAGAATATTTTCGGGGATACAGAAAGTTGAGGAATTTCGAGAAGGTATTTATAGTCCAAATTTCAAGGCTCTATCTCGCTCAGGAACCGAGATATTCGATAAAACGTAAATTTACACTTTTCTTTTTGATGTTGCAGCCGATCTAAAATTCGTAGAATATTTTCGGGGATACAGAAAGTTGAGGAATTTCGAGAAGGTATTTATAGTCCAAATTTCAAGGCTCTATCTTGCTCAGGAACCGAGATATTCGATAAAACGTAAATGAACAGTCGTAGACTATATTCGGGGATACAGAAAGTTGAGGAATTTTGAGAAGGTATTTATAGTCCAAATTTCAAGGCCCTATCTTGCTCAGGAACCGAGATATTCGGTAAAACGTAAATGAACAGTCGTAGACTACATTCGGGGATACAGAAAGTTGAGGAATTTCGAAAAGCTATTTATAGTCCAAATTTCAAGTCTCTATCTCGCTCGAGAACCGAGATATTCGATAAAACGTAAATGAACAGTCGTAGACTATATTCGGGGATACAGAAAGGTATTTATAGTCCAAATTTCAAGGCTCTATCTCGCTCAGGAACCGAGATATTCGATAAAACGTAAATTTACACTTTTCTTTTTGATGTTGCAGCCGATCTTAAAGTCGTAGAATATTTTTGGGGATACAGAAAGTTGAGGAATTTTGAGAAGGTATTTATAATCCAAATTTCAAGGCTCTATCTCGCTCAGGAACCGAGATATTCGATAAAACGTAAATGAACAGTCGTAGACTACATTCGGGGATACAGAAAGTTGAGGAATTTCGAAAAGCTATTTATAGTCCAAATTTCAAGTCTCTATCTTGCTCGAGAACCGAGATATTCGATAAAACGTAAATGAACAGTCGTAGACTATATTCGGGGATACAGAAAGGTATTTATAGTCCAAATTTCAAGGCTCTATCTCGCTCAGGAACCGAGATATTCGATAAAACGTAAATTTACACTTTTCTTTTTGATGTTGCAGCCGATCTAAAAGTCGTAGAATATTTTCGGGGATACAGAAAGTTGAGGAATTTTGAGAAGGTGTTTATAGTCCAAATTTCAAGGCCCTATCTTGCTCAGGAACCGAGATATTCGATAAAACGTAAATGAACAGTCGTAGACTACATTCGGGGATACAGAAAGTTGAGGAATTTCGAAAAGCTATTTATAGTCCAAATTTCAAGTCTCTATCTCGCTCGAGAACCGAGATATTCGATAAAACGTAAATGAACAGTCGTAGACTATATTCGGGGATACAGAAAGGTATTTATAGTCCAAATTTCAAGGCTCTATCTCGCTCAGGAACCGAGATATTCGATAAAACGTAAATTTACACTTTTCTTTTTGATGTTGCAGCCGATCTAAAAGTCGTAGAATATTTTCGGGGGTACAGAAAGTTGAGGAATTTTGAGAAGGTATTTATAGTCCAAATTTCAAGGCCCTATCTTGCTCAGGAGCCGAGATATTCGGTAAAACGTAAATGAACAGTCGTAGACTACATTCGGGGATACAGAAAGTTGAGGAATTTCGAAGAGCTATTTATAGTCCAAATTTCAAGTCTCTATCTCGCTCGAGAACCGAGATATTCGATAAAACGTAAATGAACAGTCGTAGACTACATTCGGGGATACAGAAAGTTGAGGAATTTCGAAAAGCTATTTATAGTCCAAATTTCAAGTCTCTATCTTGCTCGAGAACCGAGATATTCGATAAAACGTAAATGAACAGTCGTAGACTATATTCGGGGATACAGAAAGGTAATTATAGTCCAAATTTCAAGGCTCTATCTCGGTCAGGAACCGAGATATTCGATAAAACGTAAATTTACACTTTTCTTTTTGATGTTGCAGCCGATCTTAAAGTCGTAGAATATTTTCGGGGATACAGAAAGTTGAGGAATTTCGAGAAGGTATTTATAGTCCAAATTTCAAGGCTCTATCTTGCTCAGGAACCGAGATATTCGATAAAACGTAAATGAACAGTCGTAGACTATATTCGGGGATACAGAAAGTTGAGGAATTTCGAAAAGGTATTTAGAGTCCAAATTTCAAGGCTCTATCTCGCTCAGGAACCGAGATATTCGATAAAACGTAAATTTACACTTTTCTTTTTGATGTTGCAGCCGATCTAAAATTCGTAGAATATTTTCGGGGATACAGAAAGTTGAGGAATTTCGAGAAGGTATTTATAGTCCAAATTTCAAGTCTCTATCTTGCTCGAGAACCGAGATATTCGATAAAACGTAAATGAACAGCCGTAGACTATATTCGGGGATACAGAAAGGTAATTATAGTCCAAATTTCAAGGCTCTATCTCGCTCAGGAACCGAGATATTCGATAAAACGTAAATTTACACTTTTCTTTTTGATGTTGCAGCCGATCTTAAAGTCGTAGAATATTTTCGGGGATACAGAAAGTTGAGGAATTTCGAGAAGGTATTTATAGTCCAAATTTCAAGGCTCTATCTTGCTCAGGAACCGAGATATTCGATAAAACGTAAATGAACAGTCGTAGACTATATTCGGGGATACAGAAAGTTGAGGAATTTCGAAAAGGTATTCAGAGTCCAAATTTCAAGGCTCTATCTCGCTCAGGAACCGAGATATTCGATAAAACGTAAATTTACACTTTTCTTTTTGATGTTGCAGCCGATCTAAAATTCGTAGAATATTTTCGGGGATACAGAAAGTTGAGGAATTTCGAGAAGGTATTTATAGTCCAAATTTCAAGGCTCTATCTTGCTCAGGAACCGAGATATTCGATAAAACGTAAATGAACAGTCGTAGACTATATTCGGGGATACAGAAAGTTGAGGAATTTTGAGAAGGTATTTATAGTCCAAATTTCAAGGCCCTATCTTGCTCAGGAACCGAGATATTCGGTAAAACGTAAATGAACAGTCGTAGACTACATTCGGGGATACAGAAAGTTGAGGAATTTCGAAAAGCTATTTATAGTCCAAATTTCAAGTCTCTATCTCGCTCGAGAACCGAGATATTCGATAAAACGTAAATGAACAGTCGTAGACTATATTCGGGGATACAGAAAGGTATTTATAGTCCAAATTTCAAGGCTCTATCTCGCTCAGGAACCGAGATATTCGATAAAACGTAAATTTACACTTTTCTTTTTGATGTTGCAGCCGATCTTAAAGTCGTAGAATATTTTTGGGGATACAGAAAGTTGAGGAATTTTGAGAAGGTATTTATAATCCAAATTTCAAGGCTCTATCTCGCTCAGGAACCGAGATATTCGATAAAACGTAAATTTACACTTTTCTTTTTGATGTTGCAGCCGATCTTAAAGTCGTAGAATATTTTTGGGGATACAGAAAGTTGAGGAATTTTGAGAAGGTATTTATAGTCCAAATTTCAAGGCCCTATCTTGCTCAGGAACCGAGATATTCGATAAAACGTAAATTTACACTTTTCTTTTTGATGTTGCAGCCGATCTTAAAGTCGTAGAATATTTTTGGGGATACAGAAAGTTGAGGAATTTTGAGAAGGTATTTATAGTCCAAATTTCAAGGCCCTATCTTGCTCAGGAACCGAGATATTCGATAAAACGTAAATGAACAGTCGTAGACTACATTCGGGGATACAGAAAGTTGAGGAATTTCGAAAAGCTATTTATAGTCCAAATTTCAAGTCTCTATCTTGCTCGAGAACCGAGATATTCGATAAAACGTAAATGAACAGTCGTAGACTATATTCGGGGATACAGAAAGGTATTTATAGTCCAAATTTCAAGGCTCTATCTCGCTCAGGAACCGAGATATTCGATAAAACGTAAATTTACACTTTTCTTTTTGATGTTGCAGCCGATCTTAAAGTCGTAGAATATTTTTGGGGATACAGAAAGTTGAGGAATTTTGAGAAGGTATTTATAGTCCAAATTTCAAGGCCCTATCTTGCTCAGGAACCGAGATATTCGATAAAACGTAAATGAACAGTCGTAGACTACATTCGGGGATACAGAAAGTTGAGGAATTTCGAAAAGCTATTTATAGTCCAAATTTCAAGTCTCTATCTTGCTCGAGAACCGAGATATTCGATAAAACGTAAATGAACAGTCGTAGACTATATTCGGGGATACAGAAAGGTATTTATAGTCCAAATTTCAAGGCTCTATCTCGCTCAGGAACCGAGATATTCGATAAAACGTAAATTTACACTTTTCTTTTTGATGTTGCAGCCGATCTAAAAGTCGTAGAATATTTTCGGGGATACAGAAAGTTGAGGAATTTTGAGAAGGTATTTATAGTCCAAATTTCAAGGCCCTATCTTGCTCAGGAACCGAGATATTCGATAAAACGTAAATGAACAGTCGTAGACTACATTCGGGGATACAGAAAGTTGAGGAATTTCGAAAAGCTATTTATAGTCCAAATTTCAAGTCTCTATCTCGCTCGAGAACCGAGATATTCGATAAAACGTAAATGAACAGTCGTAGACTATATTCGGGGATACAGAAAGGTATTTATAGTCCAAATTTCAAGGCTCTATCTCGCTCAGGAACCGAGATATTCGATAAAACGTAAATTTACACTTTTCTTTTTGATGTTGCAGCCGATCTAAAATTCGTAGAATATTTTCGGGGATACAGAAAGTTGAGGAATTTCGAGAAGGTATTTATAGTCCAAATTTCAAGGCTCTATCTTGCTCAGGAACCGAGATATTCGATAAAACGTAAATGAACAGTCGTAGACTATATTCGGGGATACAGAAAGTTGAGAAATTTCGAAAAGGTATTTATAGTCCAAATTTCAAGGCTCTATCTCGCTCAGGAACCGAGATATTCGATAAAACGTAAATGAACAGTCGTAGACTATATTCGGGGATACAGAAAGGTATTTATAGTCGCTCAGGAACCGAGATATTCGATAAAACGTAAATTTACACTTTTCTTTTTGATGTTGCAGCCGATCTAAAATTCGTAGAATATTTTCGGGGATACAGAAAGTTGAGGAATTTCGAGAAGGTATTTATAGTCCAAATTTCAAGGCTCTATCTTGCTCAGGAACCGAGATATTCGATGAAACGTAAATGAACACTTTTCTTTTTGATGTTGCAGCCGATCTAAAAGTCGTAGAATATTTTCGGGGATACAGAAAGTTGAGGAATTTCGAGAAGGTATTTATAGTCCAAATTTCAAGGCTCTATCTTGCTCAGGAACCGAGATATTCGATAAAACGTAAATGAACAGTCGTAGACTATATTCGGGGATACAGAAAGTTGAGGAATTTCGAAAAGGTATTTATAGTCCAAATTTCAAGGCTCTATCTCGCTCAGGAACCGAGATATTCGATAAAACGTAAATGAACAGTCGTAGACTATATTCGGGGATACAGAAAGGTATTTATAGTCGCTCAGGAACCGAGATATTCGATAAAACGTAAATTTACACTTTTCTTTTTGATGTTGCAGCCGATCTAAAATTCGTAGAATATTTTCGGGGATACAGAAAGTTGAGGAATTTCGAGAAGGTATTTATAGTCCAAATTTCAAGGCTCTATCTTGCTCAGGAACCGAGATATTCGATGAAACGTAAATGAACACTTTTCTTTTTGATGTTGCAGCCGATCTAAAAGTCGTAGAATATTTTCGGGGATACAGAAAGTTGAGGAATTTTGAGAAGGTATTTATAATCCAAATTTCAAGGCTCTATCTCGCTCAGGAACCGAGATATTCGATAAAACGTAAATGAACAGTCGTAGACTATATTCGGGGATACAGAAAGTTGAGGAATTTCGAAAAGGTATTTATAGTCCAAATTTCAAGGCTCTATCTCGCTCAGGAACCGAGATATTCGATAAAACGTAAATGAACAGTCGTAGACTATATTCGGGGATACAGAAAGGTATTTATAGTCGCTCAGGAACCGAGATATTCGATAAAACGTAAATTTACACTTTTCTTTTTGATGTTGCAGCCGATCTAAAATTCGTAGAATATTTTCGGGGATACAGAAAGTTGAGGAATTTCGAGAAGGTATTTATAGTCCAAATTTCAAGGCTCTATCTTGCTCAGGAACCGAGATATTCGATGAAACGTAAATGAACACTTTTCTTTTTGATGTTGCAGCCGATCTAAAAGTCGTAGAATATTTTCGGGGATACAGAAAGTTGAGGAATTTTGAGAAGGTATGTATAATCCAAATTTCAAGGCTCTATCTCGCTCAGGAACCGAGATATTCGATAAAACGTAAATGAACAGTCGTAGACTACATTCGGGGATACAGAAAGTTGAGGAATTTCGAAAAGCTATTTATAGTCCAAATTTCAAGTCTCTATCTTGCTCGAGAACCGAGATATTCGATAAAACGTAAATGAACAGTCGTAGACTATATTCGGGGATACAGAAAGGTAATTATAGTCCAAATTTCAAGGCTCTATCTCGCTCAGGAACCGAGATATTCGATAAAACGTAAATTTACACTTTTCTTTTTGATGTTGCAGCCGATCTTAAAGTCGTAGAATATTTTTGGGGAAACAGAAAGTTGAGGAATTTTGAGAAGGTATTTATAATCCAAATTTCAAGGCTCTATCTCGCTCAGGAACCGAGATATTCGATAAAACGTAAATGAACAGTCGTAGACTACATTCGGGGATACAGAAAGTTGAGGAATTTCGAAAAGCTATTTATAGTCCAAATTTCAAGTCTCTATCTCGCTCGAGAACCGAGATATTCGATAAAACGTAAATGAACAGTCGTAGACTATATTCGGGGATACAAAAAGGTATTTATAGTCAAAATTTCAAGGCTCTATCTCGCTCAGGAACCGAGATATTCGATAAAACGTAAATTTACACTTTTCTTTTTGATGTTGCAGCCGATCTTAAAGTCGTAGAATATTTTCGGGGATACAGAAAGTTGAGGAATTTCGAGAAGGTATTTATAGTCCAAATTTCAAGGCTCTATCTTGCTCAGGAACCGAGATATTCGATAAAACGTAAATGAACAGTCGTAGACTATATTCGGGGATACAGAAAGTTGAGGAATTTCGAAAAGGTATTTAGAGTCCAAATTTCAAGGCTCTATCTCGCTCAGGAACCGAGATATTCGATAAAACGTAAATTTACACTTTTCTTTTTGATGTTGCAGCCGATCTAGAATTCGTAGAATATTTTCGGGGATACAGAAAGTTGAGGAATTTCGAGAAGGTATTCATAGTCCAAATTTCAAGGCTCTATCTTGCTCAGGAACCGAGATATTCGATAAAACGTAAATGAACAGTCGTAGACTATATTTGGGGATACAGAAAGTTGAGGAATTTCGAAAAGGTATTTATAGTCCAAATTTCAAGGCTCTATCTCGCTCAGGAACCGAGATATTCGATAAAACGTAAATGAACAGTCGTAGACTACATTCGGGGATACAGAAAGTTGAGGAATTTCGAAAAGCTATTTATAGTCCAAATTTCAAGTCTCTATCTCGCTCGAGAACCGAGATATTCGATAAAACGTAAATGAACAGTCGTAGACTATATTCGGGGATACAGAAAGGTATTTATAGTCCAAATTTCAAGGCTCTATCTCGCTCAGGAACCGAGATATTCGATAAAACGTAAATTTACACTTTTCTTTTTGATGTTGCAGCCGATCTAAAAGTCGTAGAATATTTTCGGGGATACAGAAAGTTGAGGAATTTCGAGAAGGTATTTATAGTCCAAATTTCAAGGCTCTATCTTGCTCAGGAACCGAGATATTCGATAAAACGTAAATGAACAGTCGTAGACTATATTCGGGGATACAGAAAGTTGAGGAATTTCGAAAAGGTATTTATAGTCCAAATTTCAAGGCTCTATCTCGCTCAGGAACCGAGATATTCGATAAAACGTAAATGAACAGTCGTAGACTATATTCGGGGATACAGAAAGGTATTTATAGTCGCTCAGGAACCGAGATATTCGATAAAACGTAAATTTACACTTTTCTTTTTGATGTTGCAGCCGATCTAAAATTCGTAGAATATTTTCGGGGATACAGAAAGTTGAGGAATTTCGAGAAGGTATTTATAGTCCAAATTTCAAGGCTCTATCTTGCTCAGGAACCGAGATATTCGATGAAACGTAAATGAACACTTTTCTTTTTGATGTTGCAGCCGATCTAAAAGTCGTAGAATATTTTCGGGGATACAGAAAGTTGAGGAATTTTGAGAAGGTATTTATAGTCCAAATTTCAAGGCCCTATCTTGCTCAGGAACCGAGATATTCGATAAAACGTAAATGAACAGTCGTAGACTACATTCGGGGATACAGAAAGTTGAGGAATTTCGAAAAGCTATTTATAGTCCAAATTTCAAGTCTCTATCTCGCTCGAGAACCGAGATATTCGATAAAACGTAAATGAACAGTCGTAGACTATATTCGGGGATACAGAAAGGTATTTATAGTCCAAATTTCAAGGCTCTATCTCGCTCAGGAACCGAGATATTCGATAAAACGTAAATTTACACTTTTCTTTTTGATGTTGCAGCCGATCTAAAATTCGTAGAATATTTTCGGGGATACAGAAAGTTGAGGAATTTCGAGAAGGTATTTATAGTCCAAATTTCAAGGCTCTATCTTGCTCAGGAACCGAGATATTCGATAAAACGTAACTATATTCTAAAAGTCGTAGAATATTTTCGGTGATACAGAAAGTTGAGGAATTTTGAGAAGGTATGTATAATCCAAATTTCAAGGCTCTATCTCGCTCAGGAACCGAGATATTCGATAAAACGTAAATGAACAGTCGTAGACTACATTCGGGGATACAGAAAGTTGAGGAATTTCGAAAAGCTATTTATAGTCCAAATTTCAAGTCTATCTTGCTCGAGAACCGAGATATTCGATAAAACGTAAATGAACAGTCGTAGACTATATTCGGGGATACAGAAAGGTATTTATAGTCCAAATTTCAAGGCTCTATCTCGCTCAGGAACCGAGATATTCGATAAAACGTAAATTTACACTTTTCTTTTTGATGTTGCAGCCGATCTTAAAGTCGTAGAATATTTTTGGGGATACAGAAAGTTGAGGAATTTTGAGAAGGTATTTATAATCCAAATTTCAAGGCTCTATCTCGCTCAGGAACCGAGATATTCGATAAAACGTAAATGAACAGTCGTAGACTACATTCGGGGATACAGAAAGTTGAGGAATTTCGAAAAGCTATTTATAGTCCAAATTTCAAGTCTCTATCTCGCTCGAGAACCGAGATATTCGATAAAACGTAAATGAACAGTCGTAGACTATATTCGGGGATACAAAAAGGTATTTATAGTCAAAATTTCAAGGCTCTATCTCGCTCAGGAACCGAGATATTCGATAAAACGTAAATTTACACTTTTCTTTTTGATGTTGCAGCCGATCTTAAAGTCGTAGAATATTTTCGGGGATACAGAAAGTTGAGGAATTTCGAGAAGGTATTTATAGTCCAAATTTCAAGGCCCTATCTTGCTCAGGAACCGAGATATTCGATAAAACGTAAATGAACAGTCGTAGACTATATTCGGGGATACAGAAAGTTGAGGAATTTCGAAAAGGTATTTAGAGTCCAAATTTCAAGGCTCTATCTCGCTCAGGAACCGAGATATTCGATAAAACGTAAATTTACACTTTTCTTTTTGATGTTGCAGCCGATCTAAAATTCGTAGAATATTTTCGGGGATACAGAAAGTTGAGGAATTTCGAGAAGGTATTCATAGTCCAAATTTCAAGGCTCTATCTTGCTCAGGAACCGAGATATTCGATAAAACGTAAATGAACAGTCGTAGACTAAATTTGGGGATACAGAAAGTTGAGGAATTTCGAAAAGGTATTTATAGTACAAATTTCAAGGCTCTATCTCGCTCAGGAACCGAGATATTCGATAAAACGTAAATGAACAGTCGTAGACTATATTCGGGGATACAGAAAGTTGAGAAATTTCGAAAAGGTATTTATAGTCCAAATTTCAAGGCTCTATCTCGCTCAGGAACCGAGATATTCGATAAAACGTAAATGAACAGTCGTAGACTATATTCGGGGATACAGAAAGGTATTTATAGTCGCTCAGGAACCGAGATATTCGATAAAACGTAAATTTACACTTTTCTTTTTGATGTTGCAGCCGATCTAAAATTCGTAGAATATTTTCGGGGATACAGAAAGTTGAGGAATTTCGAGAAGGTATTTATAGTCCAAATTTCAAGGCTCTATCTTGCTCAGGAACCGAGATATTCGATAAAACGTAACTATATTCTAAAAGTCGTAGAATATTTTCGGGGATACAGAAAGTTGAGGAATTTTGAGAAGGTATGTATAATCCAAATTTCAAGGCTCTATCTCGCTCAGGAACCGAGATATTCGATAAAACGTAAATGAACAGTCGTAGACTACATTCGGGGATACAGAAAGTTGAGGAATTTCGAAAAGCTATTTATAGTCCAAATTTCAAGTCTCTATCTTGCTCGAGAACCGAGATATTCGATAAAACGTAAATGAACAGTCGTAGACTATATTCGGGGATACAGAAAGGTAATTATAGTCCAAATTTCAAGGCTCTATCTCGCTCAGGAACCGAGATATTCGATAAAACGTAAATTTACACTTTTCTTTTTGATGTTGCAGCCGATCTTAAAGTCGTAGAATATTTTTGGGGATACAGAAAGTTGAGGAATTTTGAGAAGGTATTTATAATCCAAATTTCAAGGCTCTATCTCGCTCAGGAACCGAGATATTCGATAAAACGTAAATGAACAGTCGTAGACTACATTCGGGGATACAGAAAGTTGAGGAATTTCGAAAAGCTATTTATAGTCCAAATTTCAAGTCTCTATCTCGCTCGAGAACCGAGATATTCGATAAAACGTAAATGAACAGTCGTAGACTATATTCGGGGATACAAAAAGGTATTTATAGTCAAAATTTCAAGGCTCTATCTCGCTCAGGAACCGAGATATTCGATAAAACGTAAATTTACACTTTTCTTTTTGATGTTGCAGCCGATCTTAAAGTCGTAGAATATTTTCGGGGATACAGAAAGTTGAGGAATTTCGAGAAGGTATTTATAGTCCAAATTTCAAGGCCCTATCTTGCTCAGGAACCGAGATATTCGATAAAACGTAAATGAACAGTCGTAGACTATATTCGGGGATACAGAAAGTTGAGGAATTTCGAAAAGGTATTTAGAGTCCAAATTTCAAGGCTCTATCTCGCTCAGGAACCGAGATATTCGATAAAACGTAAATTTACACTTTTCTTTTTGATGTTGCAGCCGATCTAAAATTCGTAGAATATTTTCGGGGATACAGAAAGTTGAGGAATTTCGAGAAGGTATTCATAGTCCAAATTTCAAGGCTCTATCTTGCTCAGGAACCGAGATATTCGATAAAACGTAAATGAACAGTCGTAGACTATATTTGGGGATACAGAAAGTTGAGGAATTTCGAAAAGGTATTTATAGTCCAAATTTCAAGGCTCTATCTCGCTCAGGAACCGAGATATTCGATAAAACGTAAATGAACAGTCGTAGACTACATTCGGGGATACAGAAAGTTGAGGAATTTCGAAAAGCTACTTATAGTCCAAATTTCAAGTCTCTATCTCGCTCGAGAACCGAGATATTCGATAAAACGTAAATGAACAGTCGTAGACTATATTTGGGGATACAGAAAGTTGAGGAATTTCGAAAAGGTATTTATAGTCCAAATTTCAAGGCTCTATCTCGCTCAGGAACCGAGATATTCGATAAAACGTAAATGAACAGTCGTAGACTATATTCGGGGATACAGAAAGGTATTTATAGTCCAAATTTCAAGGCTCTATCTCGCTCAGGAACCGAGATATTCGATAAAACGTAAATTTACACTTTTCTTTTTGATGTTGCAGCCGATCTAAAAGTCGTAGAATATTTTCGGGGATACAGAAAGTTGAGGAATTTCGAGAAGGTATTTATAGTCCAAATTTCAAGGCTCTATCTTGCTCAGGAACCGAGATATTCGATAAAACGTAAATGAACAGTCGTAGACTATATTCGGGGATACAGAAAGTTGAGGAATTTTGAGAAGGTATTTATAATCCAAATTTCAAGGCTCTATCTCGCTCAGGAACCGAGATATTCGATAAAACGTAAATGAACAGTCGTAGACTACATTCGGGGATACAGAAAGTTGAGGAATTTCGAAAAGCTATTTATAGTCCAAATTTCAAGTCTCTATCTCGCTCGAGAACCGAGATATTCGATAAAACGTAAATGAACAGTCGTAGACTATATTCGGGGATACAGAAAGGTATTTATAGTCCAAATTTCAAGGCTCTATCTCGCTCAGGAACCGAGATATTCGATAAAACGTAAATTTACACTTTTCTTTTTGATGTTGCAGCCGATCTAAAAGTCGTAGAATATTTTCGGGGATACAGAAAGTTGAGGAATTTCGAGAAGGTATTTATAGTCCAAATTTCAAGGCTCTATCTTGCTCAGGAACCGAGATATTCGATAAAACGTAAATGAACAGTCGTAGACTATATTCGGGGATACAGAAAGTTGAGGAATTTTGAGAAGGTATTTATAATCCAAATTTCAAGGCTCTATCTCGCTCAGGAACCGAGATATTCGATAAAACGTAAATGAACAGTCGTAGACTATATTCGGGGATACAGAAAGTTGAGGAATTTCGAAAAGGTATTTATAGTCCAAATTTCAAGGCTCTATCTCGCTCAGGAACCGAGATATTCGATAAAACGTAAATGAACAGTCGTAGACTATATTCGGGGATACAGAAAGGTATTTATAGTCGCTCAGGAACCGAGATATTCGATAAAACGTAAATTTACACTTTTCTTTTTGATGTTGCAGCCGATCTAAAATTCGTAGAATATTTTCGGGGATACAGAAAGTTGAGGAATTTCGAGAAGGTATTTATAGTCCAAATTTCAAGGCTCTATCTTGCTCAGGAACCGAGATATTCGATGAAACGTAAATGAACACTTTTCTTTTTGATGTTGCAGCCGATCTAAAAGTCGTAGAATATTTTCGGGGATACAGAAAGTTGAGGAATTTCGAAAAGCTATTTATAGTCCAAATTTCAAGTCTCTATCTCGCTCGAGAACCGAGATATTCGATAAAACGTAAATGAACAGTCGTAGACTATATTCGGGGATACAAAAAGGTATTTATAGTCAAAATTTCAAGGCTCTATCTCGCTCAGGAACCGAGATATTCGATAAAACGTAAATTTACACTTTTCTTTTTGATGTTGCAGCCGATCTTAAAGTTGTAGAATATTTTTGGGGATACAGAAAGTTGAGGAATTTTGAGAAGGTATTTATAATCCAAATTTCAAGGCTCTATCTCGCTCAGGAACCGAGATATTCGATAAAACGTAAATGAACAGTCGTAGACTACATTCGGGGATACAGAAAGTTGAGGAATTTCGAAAAGCTATTTATAGTCCAAATTTCAAGTCTCTATCTCGCTCGAGAACCGAGATATTCGATAAAACGTAAATGAACAGTCGTAGACTATATTCGGGGATACAAAAAGGTATTTATAGTCAAAATTTCAAGGCTCTATCTCGCTCAGGAACCGAGATATTCGATAAAACGTAAATTTACACTTTTCTTTTTGATGTTGCAGCCGATCTAAAAGTCGTAGAATATTTTCGGGGATACAGAAAGTTGAGGAATTTTGAGAAGGTATTTATAGTCCAAATTTCAAGGCTCTTTCTTGCTCAGGAACCGATATATTCGATAAAACGTAAATGAACAGTCGTAGACTATATTCGGGGATACAGAAAGTTGAGGAATTTCGAAAAGCTATTTATAGTCCAAATTTCAAGTCTCTATCTCGCTCGAGAACCGAGATATTCGATAAAACGTAAATGAACAGTCGTAGACTATATTCGGGGATACAAAAAGGTATTTATAGTCAAAATTTCAAGGCTCTATCTCGCTCAGGAACCGAGATATTCGATAAAACGTAAATTTACACTTTTCTTTTTGATGTTGCAGCCGATCTTAAAGTTGTAGAATATTTTTGGGGATACAGAAAGTTGAGGAATTTTGAGAAGGTATTTATAATCCAAATTTCAAGGCTCTATCTCGCTCAGGAACCGAGATATTCGATAAAACGTAAATGAACAGTCGTAGACTACATTCGGGGATACAGAAAGTTGAGGGATTTCGAAAAGGTATTTAGAGTCCAAATTTCAAGGCTCTATCTCGCTCAGGAACCGAGATATTCGATAAAACGTAAATTTACACTTTTCTTTTTGATGTTGCAGCCGATCTAAAATTCGTAGAATATTTTCGGGGATACAGAAAGTTGAGGAATTTCGAGAAGGTATTTATAGTCCAAATTTCAAGGCTCTATCTTGCTCAGGAACCGAGATATTCGATAAAACGTAAATGAACAGTCGTAGACTATATTCGGGGATACAGAAAGTTGAGGAATTTCGAAAAGGTATTTATAGTCCAAATTTCAAGGCTCTATCTCGCTCAGGAACCGAGATATTCGATAAAACGTAAATGAACAGTCGTAGACTACATTCGGGGATACAGAAAGTTGAGGAATTTCGAAAAGCTATTTATAGTCCAAATTTCAAGTCTCTATCTCGCTCGAGAACCGAGATATTCGATAAAACGTAAATGAACAGTCGTAGACTAAATTCGGGGATACAGAAAGGTATTTATAGTCCAAATTTCAAGGCTCTATCTCGCTCAGGAACCGAGATATTCGATAAAACGTAAATTTACACTTTTCTTTTTGATGTTGCAGCCGATCTAAAAGTCGTAGAATATTTTCGGGGATACAGAAAGTTGAGGAATTTCGAGAAGGTATTTATAGTCCAAATTTCAAGGCTCTATCTTGCTCAGGAACCGAGATATTCGATAAAAACGTAAATGAACAGTCGTAGACTATATTCGGGGATACAGAAAGTTGAGGAATTTCGAAAAGGTATTTATAGTCCAAATTTCAAGGCTCTATCTCGCTCAGGAACCGAGATATTCGATAAAACGTAAATGAACAGTCGTAGACTACATTCGGGGATACAGAAAGTTGAGGAATTTCGAAAAGCTATTTATAGTCCAAATTTCAAGTCTCTATCTCGCTCGAGAACCGAGATATTCGATAAAACGTAAATGAACAGTCGTAGACTATATTCGGGGATACAGAAAGGTATTTATAGTCCAAATTTCAAGGCTCTATCTCGCTCAGGAACCGAGATATTCGATAAAACGTAAATTTACACTTTTCTTTTTGATGTTGCAGCCGATCTAAAAGTCGTAGAATATTTTCGGGGATACAGAAAGTTGAGGAATTTCGAGAAGGTATTTATAGTCCAAATTTCAAGGCTCTATCTCGCTCGAGAACCGAGATATTCGATAAAACGTAAATGAACAGTCGTAGACTATATTCGGGGATACAGAAAGTTGAGGAATTTCGAAAAGCTACTTATAGTCCAAATTTCAAGTCTCTATCTCGCTCGAGAACCGAGATATTCGATAAAACGTAAATGAACAGTCGTAGACTATATTCGGGGATACAGAAAGTTGAGGAATTTCGAAAAGGTATTTATAGTCCAAATTTCAAGGCTCTATCTCGCTCAGGAACCGAGATATTCGATAAAACGTAAATGAACAGTCGTAGACTATATTCGGGGATACAGAAAGGTATTTATAGTCCAAATTTCAAGGCTCTATCTCGCTCAGGAACCGAGATATTCGATAAAACGTAAATTTACACTTTTCTTTTTGATGTTGCAGCCGATCTAAAAGTCGTAGAATATTTTCGGGGATACAGAAAGTTGAGGAATTTCGAGAAGGTATTTATAGTCCAAATTTCAAGGCTCTATCTTGCTCAGGAACCGAGATATTCGATAAAACGTAAATGAACAGTCGTAGACTATATTCGGGGATACAGAAAGTTGAGGAATTTTGAGAAGGTATTTATAATCCAAATTTCAAGGCTCTATCTCGCTCAGGAACCGAGATATTCGATAAAACGTAAATGAACAGTCGTAGACTACATTCGGGGATACAGAAAGTTGAGGAATTTCGAAAAGCTATTTATAGTCCAAATTTCAAGTCTCTATCTGGCTCGAGAACCGAGATATTCGATAAAACGTAAATGAACAGTCGTAGACTATATTCGGGGATACAGAAAGGTATTTATAGTCCAAATTTCAAGGCTCTATCTCGCTCAGGAACCGAGATATTCGATAAAACGTAAATTTACACTTTTCTTTTTGATGTTGCAGCCGATCTAAAAGTCGTAGAATATTTTCGGGGATACAGAAAGTTGAGGAATTTCGAGAAGGTATTTATAGTCCAAATTTCAAGGCTCTATCTTGCTCAGGAACCGAGATATTCGATAAAACGTAAATGAACAGTCGTAGACTATATTCGGGGATACAGAAAGTTGAGGAATTTTGAGAAGGTATTTATAATCCAAATTTCAAGGCTCTATCTTGCTCAGGAACCGAGATATTCGATGAAACGTAAATGAACACTTTTCTTTTTGATGTTGCAGCCGATCTAAAAGTCGTAGAATATTTTCGGGGATACAGAAAGTTGAGGAATTTCGAAAAGCTATTTATAGTCCAAATTTCAAGTCTCTATCTCGCTCGAGAACCGAGATATTCGATAAAACGTAAATGAACAGTCGTAGACTATATTCGGGGATACAAAAAGGTATTTATAGTCAAAATTTCAAGGCTCTATCTCGCTCAGGAACCGAGATATTCGATAAAACGTAAATTTACACTTTTCTTTTTGATGTTGCAGCCGATCTTAAAGTTGTAGAATATTTTTGGGGATACAGAAAGTTGAGGAATTTTGAGAAGGTATTTATAATCCAAATTTCAAGGCTCTATCTCGCTCAGGAACCGAGATATTCGATAAAACGTAAATGAACAGTCGTAGACTACATTCGGGGATACAGAAAGTTGAGGGATTTCGAAAAGGTATTTAGAGTCCAAATTTCAAGGCTCTATCTCGCTCAGGAACCGAGATATTCGATAAAACGTAAATTTACACTTTTCTTTTTGATGTTGCAGCCGATCTAAAATTCGTAGAATATTTTCGGGGATACAGAAAGTTGAGGAATTTCGAGAAGGTATTTATAGTCCAAATTTCAAGGCTCTATCTTGCTCAGGAACCGAGATATTCGATAAAACGTAAATGAACAGTCGTAGACTATATTCGGGGATACAGAAAGTTGAGGAATTTCGAAAAGGTATTTATAGTCCAAATTTCAAGGCTCTATCTCGCTCAGGAACCGAGATATTCGATAAAACGTAAATGAACAGTCGTAGACTACATTCGGGGATACAGAAAGTTGAGGAATTTCGAAAAGCTATTTATAGTCCAAATTTCAAGTCTCTATCTCGCTCGAGAACCGAGATATTCGATAAAACGTAAATGAACAGTCGTAGACTAAATTCGGGGATACAGAAAGGTATTTATAGTCCAAATTTCAAGGCTCTATCTCGCTCAGGAACCGAGATATTCGATAAAACGTAAATTTACACTTTTCTTTTTGATGTTGCAGCCGATCTAAAAGTCGTAGAATATTTTCGGGGATACAGAAAGTTGAGGAATTTCGAAAAGCTATTTATAGTCCAAATTTCAAGTCTCTATCTCGCTCGAGAACCGAGATATTCGATAAAACGTAAATGAACAGTCGTAGACTAAATTCGGGGATACAGAAAGGTATTTATAGTCCAAATTTCAAGGCTCTATCTTGCTCAGGAACCGAGATATTCGATAAAACGTAAATGAACAGTCGTAGACTATATTCGGGGATACAGAAAGTTGAGGAATTTCGAAAAGGTATTTATAGTCCAAATTTCAAGGCTCTATCTCGCTCAGGAACCGAGATATTCGATAAAGCGTAAATGAACAGTCGTAGACTACATTCGGGGATACAGAAAGTTGAGGAATTTCGAAAAGCTATTTATAGTCCAAATTTCAAGTCTCTATCTCGCTCGAGAACCGAGATATTCGATAAAACGTAAATGAACAGTCGTAGACTATATTCGGGGATACAGAAAGTTGAGGAATTTCGAAAAGCTATTTATAGTCCAAATTTCAAGTCTCTATCTCGCTCGAGAACCGAGATATTCGATAAAACGTAAATGAACAGTCGTAGACTATATTCGGGGATACAGAAAGGTATTTATAGTCCAAATTTCAAGGCTCTATCTCGCTCAGGAACCGAGATATTCGATAAAACGTAAATTTACACTTTTCTTTTTGATGTTGCAGCCGATCTAAAAGTCGTAGAATATTTTCGGGGATACAGAAAGTTGAGGAATTTCGAGAAGGTATTTATAGTCCAAATTTCAAGGCTCTATCTTGCTCAGGAACCGAGATATTCGATAAAACGTAAATGAACAGTCGTAGACTATATTCGGGGATACAGAAAGTTGAGGAATTTTGAGAAGGTATTTATAATCCAAATTTCAAGGCTCTATCTTGCTCAGGAACCGAGATATTCGATAAAACGTAAATGAACAGTCGTAGACTATATTCGGGGATACAGAAAGTTGAGGAATTTTGAGAAGGTATTTATAATCCAAATTTCAAGGCTCTATCTCGCTCAGGAACCGAGATATTCGATAAAACGTAAATGAACAGTCGTAGACTACATTCGGGGATACAGAAAGTTGAGGAATTTCGAAAAGCTATTTATAGTCCAAATTTCAAGTCTCTATCTCGCTCGAGAACCGAGATATTCGATAAAACGTAAATGAACAGTCGTAGACTATATTCGGGGATACAGAAAGGTATTTATAGTCCAAATTTCAAGGCTCTATCTCGCTCAGGAACCGAGATATTCGATAAAACGTAAATTTACACTTTTCTTTTTGATGTTGCAGCCGATCTAAAAGTCGTAGAATATTTTCGGGGATACAGAAAGTTGAGGAATTTCGAGAAGGTATTTATAGTCCAAATTTCAAGGCTCTATCTTGCTCAGGAACCGAGATATTCGATAAAACGTAAATGAACAGTCGTAGACTATATTCGGGGATACAGAAAGTTGAGGAATTTTGAGAAGGTATTTATAATCCAAATTTCAAGGCTCTATCTTGCTCAGGAACCGAGATATTCGATGAAACGTAAATGAACACTTTTCTTTTTGATGTTGCAGCCGATCTAAAAGTCGTAGAATATTTTCGGGGATACAGAAAGTTGAGGAATTTCGAAAAGCTATTTATAGTCCAAATTTCAAGTCTCTATCTCGCTCGAGAACCGAGATATTCGATAAAACGTAAATGAACAGTCGTAGACTATATTCGGGGATACAAAAAGGTATTTATAGTCAAAATTTCAAGGCTCTATCTCGCTCAGGAACCGAGATATTCGATAAAACGTAAATTTACACTTTTCTTTTTGATGTTGCAGCCGATCTTAAAGTTGTAGAATATTTTTGGGGATACAGAAAGTTGAGGAATTTTGAGAAGGTATTTATAATCCAAATTTCAAGGCTCTATCTCGCTCAGGAACCGAGATATTCGATAAAACGTAAATGAACAGTCGTAGACTACATTCGGGGATACAGAAAGTTGAGGAATTTCGAAAAGCTATTTATAGTCCAAATTTCAAGTCTCTATCTCGCTCGAGAACCGAGATATTCGATAAAACGTAAATGAACAGTCGTAGACTATATTCGGGGATACAAAAAGGTATTTATAGTCAAAATTTCAAGGCTCTATCTCGCTCAGGAACCGAGATATTCGATAAAACGTAAATTTACACTTTTCTTTTTGATGTTGCAGCCGATCTAAAAGTCGTAGAATATTTTCGGGGATACAGAAAGTTGAGGAATTTTGAGAAGGTATTTATAGTCCAAATTTCAAGGCTCTTTCTTGCTCAGGAACCGATATATTCGATAAAACGTAAATGAACAGTCGTAGACTATATTCGGGGATACAGAAAGTTGAGGAATTTCGAAAAGCTATTTATAGTCCAAATTTCAAGTCTCTATCTCGCTCGAGAACCGAGATATTCGATAAAACGTAAATGAACAGTCGTAGACTATATTCGGGGATACAGAAAGTTGAGGAATTTCGAAAAGGTATTTATAGTCCAAATTTCAAGGCTCTATCTCGCTCAGGAACCGAGATATTCGATAAAACGTAAATGAACAGTCGTAGACTATATTCGGGGATACAGAAAGGTATTTATAGTCCAAATTTCAAGGCTCTATCTCGCTCAGGAACCGAGATATTCGATAAAACGTAAATTTACACTTTTCTTTTTGATGTTGCAGCCGATCTAAAAGTCGTAGAATATTTTCGGGGATACAGAAAGTTGAGGAATTTCGAGAAGGTATTTATAGTCCAAATTTCAAGGCTCTATCTTGCTCAGGAACCGAGATATTCGATAAAACGTAAATGAACAGTCGTAGACTATATTCGGGGATACAGAAAGTTGAGGAATTTTGAGAAGGTATTTATAATCCAAATTTCAAGGCTCTATCTCGCTCAGGAACCGAGATATTCGATAAAACGTAAATGAACAGTCGTAGACTACATTCGGGGATACAGAAAGTTGAGGAATTTCGAAAAGCTATTTATAGTCCAAATTTCAAGTCTCTATCTGGCTCGAGAACCGAGATATTCGATAAAACGTAAATGAACAGTCGTAGACTATATTCGGGGATACAGAAAGGTATTTATAGTCCAAATTTCAAGGCTCTATCTCGCTCAGGAACCGAGATATTCGATAAAACGTAAATTTACACTTTTCTTTTTGATGTTGCAGCCGATCTAAAAGTCGTAGAATATTTTCGGGGATACAGAAAGTTGAGGAATTTCGAGAAGGTATTTATAGTCCAAATTTCAAGGCTCTATCTTGCTCAGGAACCGAGATATTCGATAAAACGTAAATGAACAGTCGTAGACTATATTCGGGGATACAGAAAGTTGAGGAATTTTGAGAAGGTATTTATAATCCAAATTTCAAGGCTCTATCTTGCTCAGGAACCGAGATATTCGATGAAACGTAAATGAACACTTTTCTTTTTGATGTTGCAGCCGATCTAAAAGTCGTAGAATATTTTCGGGGATACAGAAAGTTGAGGAATTTCGAAAAGCTATTTATAGTCCAAATTTCAAGTCTCTATCTCGCTCGAGAACCGAGATATTCGATAAAACGTAAATGAACAGTCGTAGACTATATTCGGGGATACAAAAAGGTATTTATAGTCAAAATTTCAAGGCTCTATCTCGCTCAGGAACCGAGATATTCGATAAAACGTAAATTTACACTTTTCTTTTTGATGTTGCAGCCGATCTTAAAGTTGTAGAATATTTTTGGGGATACAGAAAGTTGAGGAATTTTGAGAAGGTATTTATAATCCAAATTTCAAGGCTCTATCTCGCTCAGGAACCGAGATATTCGATAAAACGTAAATGAACAGTCGTAGACTACATTCGGGGATACAGAAAGTTGAGGAATTTCGAAAAGCTATTTATAGTCCAAATTTCAAGTCTCTATCTCGCTCGAGAGCCGAGATATTCGATAAAACGTAAATGAACAGTCGTAGACTATATTCGGGGATACAAAAAGGTATTTATAGTCAAAATTTCAAGGCTCTATCTCGCTCAGGAACCGAGATATTCGATAAAACGTAAATTTACACTTTTCTTTTTGATGTTGCAGCCGATCTAAAAGTCGTAGAATATTTTCGGGGATACAGAAAGTTGAGGAATTTTGAGAAGGTATTTATAGTCCAAATTTCAAGGCTCTTTCTTGCTCAGGAACCGATATATTCGATAAAACGTAAATGAACAGTCGTAGACTATATTCGGGGATACAGAAAGTTGAGGAATTTCGAAAAGCTATTTATAGTCCAAATTTCAAGTCTCTATCTCGCTCGAGAACCGAGATATTCGATAAAACGTAAATGAACAGTCGTAGACTATATTCGGGGATACAAAAAGGTATTTATAGTCAAAATTTCAAGGCTCTATCTCGCTCAGGAACCGAGATATTCGATAAAACGTAAATTTACACTTTTCTTTTTGATGTTGCAGCCGATCTTAAAGTCGTAGAATATTTTTGGGGATACAGAAAGTTGAGGAATTTTGAGAAGGTATTTATAATCCAAATTTCAAGGCTCTATCTCGCTCAGGAACCGAGATATTCGATAAAACGTAAATGAACAGTCGTAGACTACATTCGGGGATACAGAAAGTTGAGGGATTTCGAAAAGGTATTTAGAGTCCAAATTTCAAGGCTCTATCTCGCTCAGGAACCGAGATATTCGATAAAACGTAAATTTACACTTTTCTTTTTGATGTTGCAGCCGATCTAAAATTCGTAGAATATTTTCGGGGATACAGAAAGTTGAGGAATTTCGAGAAGGTATTTATAGTCCAAATTTCAAGGCTCTATCTTGCTCAGGAACCGAGATATTCGATAAAACGTAAATGAACAGTCGTAGACTATATTCGGGGATACAGAAAGTTGAGGAATTTCGAAAAGGTATTTATAGTCCAAATTTCAAGGCTCTATCTCGCTCAGGAACCGAGATATTCGATAAAACGTAAATGAACAGTCGTAGACTACATTCGGGGATACAGAAAGTTGAGGAATTTCGAAAAGCTATTTATAGTCCAAATTTCAAGTCTCTATCTCGCTCGAGAACCGAGATATTCGATAAAACGTAAATGAACAGTCGTAGACTAAATTCGGGGATACAGAAAGGTATTTATAGTCCAAATTTCAAGGCTCTATCTCGCTCAGGAACCGAGATATTCGATAAAACGTAAATTTACACTTTTCTTTTTGATGTTGCAGCCGATCTAAAAGTCGTAGAATATTTTCGGGGATACAGAAAGTTGAGGAATTTCGAAAAGCTATTTATAGTCCAAATTTCAAGTCTCTATCTCGCTCGAGAACCGAGATATTCGATAAAACGTAAATGAACAGTCGTAGACTAAATTCGGGGATACAGAAAGGTATTTATAGTCCAAATTTCAAGGCTCTATCTTGCTCAGGAACCGAGATATTCGATAAAACGTAAATGAACAGTCGTAGACTATATTCGGGGATACAGAAAGTTGAGGAATTTCGAAAAGGTATTTATAGTCCAAATTTCAAGGCTCTATCTCGCTCAGGAACCGAGATATTCGATAAAGCGTAAATGAACAGTCGTAGACTACATTCGGGGATACAGAAAGTTGAGGAATTTCGAAAAGCTATTTATAGTCCAAATTTCAAGTCTCTATCTCGCTCGAGAACCGAGATATTCGATAAAACGTAAATGAACAGTCGTAGACTATATTCGGGGATACAGAAAGTTGAGGAATTTCGAAAAGCTATTTATAGTCCAAATTTCAAGTCTCTATCTCGCTCGAGAACCGAGATATTCGATAAAACGTAAATGAACAGTCGTAGACTATATTCGGGGATACAGAAAGGTATTTATAGTCCAAATTTCAAGGCTCTATCTCGCTCAGGAACCGAGATATTCGATAAAACGTAAATTTACACTTTTCTTTTTGATGTTGCAGCCGATCTAAAAGTCGTAGAATATTTTCGGGGATACAGAAAGTTGAGGAATTTCGAGAAGGTATTTATAGTCCAAATTTCAAGGCTCTATCTTGCTCAGGAACCGAGATATTCGATAAAACGTAAATGAACAGTCGTAGACTATATTCGGGGATACAGAAAGTTGAGGAATTTTGAGAAGGTATTTATAATCCAAATTTCAAGGCTCTATCTTGCTCAGGAACCGAGATATTCGATAAAACGTAAATGAACAGTCGTAGACTATATTCGGGGATACAGAAAGTTGAGGAATTTTGAGAAGGTATTTATAATCCAAATTTCAAGGCTCTATCTCGCTCAGGAACCGAGATATTCGATAAAACGTAAATGAACAGTCGTAGACTACATTCGGGGATACAGAAAGTTGAGGAATTTCGAAAAGCTATTTATAGTCCAAATTTCAAGTCTCTATCTCGCTCGAGAACCGAGATATTCGATAAAACGTAAATGAACAGTCGTAGACTATATTCGGGGATACAGAAAGGTATTTATAGTCCAAATTTCAAGGCTCTATCTCGCTCAGGAACCGAGATATTCGATAAAACGTAAATTTACACTTTTCTTTTTGATGTTGCAGCCGATCTAAAAGTCGTAGAATATTTTCGGGGATACAGAAAGTTGAGGAATTTCGAGAAGGTATTTATAGTCCAAATTTCAAGGCTCTATCTTGCTCAGGAACCGAGATATTCGATAAAACGTAAATGAACAGTCGTAGACTATATTCGGGGATACAGAAAGTTGAGGAATTTTGAGAAGGTATTTATAATCCAAATTTCAAGGCTCTATCTTGCTCAGGAACCGAGATATTCGATGAAACGTAAATGAACACTTTTCTTTTTGATGTTGCAGCCGATCTAAAAGTCGTAGAATATTTTCGGGGATACAGAAAGTTGAGGAATTTCGAAAAGCTATTTATAGTCCAAATTTCAAGTCTCTATCTCGCTCGAGAACCGAGATATTCGATAAAACGTAAATGAACAGTCGTAGACTATATTCGGGGATACAAAAAGGTATTTATAGTCAAAATTTCAAGGCTCTATCTCGCTCAGGAACCGAGATATTCGATAAAACGTAAATTTACACTTTTCTTTTTGATGTTGCAGCCGATCTTAAAGTTGTAGAATATTTTTGGGGATACAGAAAGTTGAGGAATTTTGAGAAGGTATTTATAATCCAAATTTCAAGGCTCTATCTCGCTCAGGAACCGAGATATTCGATAAAACGTAAATGAACAGTCGTAGACTACATTCGGGGATACAGAAAGTTGAGGAATTTCGAAAAGCTATTTATAGTCCAAATTTCAAGTCTCTATCTCGCTCGAGAACCGAGATATTCGATAAAACGTAAATGAACAGTCGTAGACTATATTCGGGGATACAAAAAGGTATTTATAGTCAAAATTTCAAGGCTCTATCTCGCTCAGGAACCGAGATATTCGATAAAACGTAAATTTACACTTTTCTTTTTGATGTTGCAGCCGATCTAAAAGTCGTAGAATATTTTCGGGGATACAGAAAGTTGAGGAATTTTGAGAAGGTATTTATAGTCCAAATTTCAAGGCTCTTTCTTGCTCAGGAACCGATATATTCGATAAAACGTAAATGAACAGTCGTAGACTATATTCGGGGATACAGAAAGTTGAGGAATTTCGAAAAGCTATTTATAGTCCAAATTTCAAGTCTCTATCTCGCTCGAGAACCGAGATATTCGATAAAACGTAAATGAACAGTCGTAGACTATATTCGGGGATACAAAAAGGTATTTATAGTCAAAATTTCAAGGCTCTATCTCGCTCAGGAACCGAGATATTCGATAAAACGTAAATTTACACTTTTCTTTTTGATGTTGCAGCCGATCTTAAAGTCGTAGAATATTTTTGGGGATACAGAAAGTTGAGGAATTTTGAGAAGGTATTTATAATCCAAATTTCAAGGCTCTATCTCGCTCAGGAACCGAGATATTCGATAAAACGTAAATGAACAGTCGTAGACTACATTCGGGGATACAGAAAGTTGAGGGATTTCGAAAAGGTATTTAGAGTCCAAATTTCAAGGCTCTATCTCGCTCAGGAACCGAGATATTCGATAAAACGTAAATTTACACTTTTCTTTTTGATGTTGCAGCCGATCTAAAATTCGTAGAATATTTTCGGGGATACAGAAAGTTGAGGAATTTCGAGAAGGTATTTATAGTCCAAATTTCAAGGCTCTATCTTGCTCAGGAACCGAGATATTCGATAAAACGTAAATGAACAGTCGTAGACTATATTCGGGGATACAGAAAGTTGAGGAATTTCGAAAAGGTATTTATAGTCCAAATTTCAAGGCTCTATCTCGCTCAGGAACCGAGATATTCGATAAAACGTAAATGAACAGTCGTAGACTACATTCGGGGATACAGAAAGTTGAGGAATTTCGAAAAGCTATTTATAGTCCAAATTTCAAGTCTCTATCTCGCTCGAGAACCGAGATATTCGATAAAACGTAAATGAACAGTCGTAGACTATATTCGGGGATACAGAAAGGTATTTATAGTCCAAATTTCAAGGCTCTATCTCGCTCAGGAACCGAGATATTCGATAAAACGTAAATTTACACTTTTCTTTTTGATGTTGCAGCCGATCTAAAAGTCGTAGAATATTTTCGGGGATACAGAAAGTTGAGGAATTTCGAGAAGGTATTTATAGTCCAAATTTCAAGGCTCTATCTTGCTCAGGAACCGAGATATTCGATAAAACGTAAATGAACAGTCGTAGACTATATTCGGGGATACAGAAAGTTGAGGAATTTCGAAAAGGTATTTATAGTCCAAATTTCAAGGCTCTATCTCGCTCAGGAACCGAGATATTCGATAAAGCGTAAATGAACAGTCGTAGACTACATTCGGGGATACAGAAAGTTGAGGAATTTCGAAAAGCTATTTATAGTCCAAATTTCAAGTCTCTATCTCGCTCGAGAACCGAGATATTCGATAAAACGTAAATGAACAGTCGTAGACTATATTCGGGGATACAGAAAGGTATTTATAGTCCAAATTTCAAGGCTCTATCTCGCTCAGGAACCGAGATATTCGATAAAACGTAAATTTACACTTTTCTTTTTGATGTTGCAGCCGATCTAAAAGTCGTAGAATATTTTCGGGGATACAGAAAGTTGAGGAATTTCGAGAAGGTATTTATAGTCCAAATTTCAAGGCTCTATCTCGCTCGAGAACCGAGATATTCGATAAAACGTAAATGAACAGTCGTAGACTATATTCGGGGATACAAAAAGGTATTTATAGTCAAAATTTCAAGGCTCTATCTCGCTCAGGAACCGAGATATTCGATAAAACGTAAATTTACACTTTTCTTTTTGATGTTGCAGCCGATCTAAAATTCGTAGAATATTTTCGGGGATACAGAAAGTTGAGGAATTTCGAGAAGGTATTTATAGTCCAAATTTCAAGGCTCTATCTTGCTCAGGAACCGAGATATTCGATAAAACGTAAATGAACAGTCGTAGACTATATTCGGGGATACAGAAAGTTGAGGAATTTCGAAAAGGTATTTATAGTCCAAATTTCAAGGCTCTATCTCGCTCAGGAACCGAGATATTCGATAAAACGTAAATGAACAGTCGTAGACTATATTCGGGGATACAGAAAGGTATTTATAGTCGCTCAGGAACCGAGATATTCGATAAAACGTAAATTTACACTTTTCTTTTTGCTGTTGCAGCCGATCTAAAAGTCGTAGAATATTTTCGGGGATACAGAAAGTTGAGGAATTTTGAGAAGGTATTTATAATCCAAATTTCAAGGCTCTATCTCGCTCAGGAACCGAGATATTCGATAAAACGTAAATGAACAGTCGTAGACTACATTCGGGGATACAGAAAGTTGAGGAATTTCGAAAAGCTATTTATAGTCCAAATTTCAAGTCTCTATCTCGCTCGAGAACCGAGATATTCGATAAAACGTAAATGAACAGTCGTAGACTATATTCGGGGATACAAAAAGGTATTTATAGTCAAAATTTCAAGGCTCTATCTCGCTCAGGAACCGAGATATTCGATAAAACGTAAATTTACACTTTTCTTTTTGATGTTGCAGCCGATCTTAAAGTCGTAGAATATTTTCGGGGATACAGAAAGTTGAGGAATTTCGAGAAGGTATTTATAGTCCAAATTTCAAGGCTCTATCTTGCTCAGGAACCGAGATATTCGATAAAACGTAAATGAACAGTCGTAGACTATATTCGGGGATACAGAAAGTTGAGGAATTTCGAAAAGGTATTTAGAGTCCAAATTTCAAGGCTCTATCTCGCTCAGGAACCGAGATATTCGATAAAACGTAAATGAACACTTTTCTTTTTGATGTTGCAGCCGATCTAAAAGTCGTAGAATATTTTCGGGGATACAGAAAGTTGAGGAATTTCGAAAAGCTATTTATAGTCCAAATTTCAAGTCTCTATCTCGCTCGAGAACCGAGATATTCGATAAAACGTAAATGAACAGTCGTAGACTATATTCGGGGATACAAAAAGGTATTTATAGTCAAAATTTCAAGGCTCTATCTCGCTCAGGAACCGAGATATTCGATAAAACGTAAATTTACACTTTTCTTTTTGATGTTGCAGCCGATCTTAAAGTTGTAGAATATTTTTGGGGATACAGAAAGTTGAGGAATTTCGAAAAGCTATTTATAGTCCAAATTTCAAGTCTCTATCTCGCTCGAGAACCGAGATATTCGATAAAACGTAAATGAACAGTCGTAGACTATATTCGGGGATACAAAAAGGTATTTATAGTCAAAATTTCAAGGCTCTATCTCGCTCAGGAACCGAGATATTCGATAAAACGTAAATTTACACTTTTCTTTTTGATGTTGCAGCCGATCTTAAAGTTGTAGAATATTTTTGGGGATACAGAAAGTTGAGGAATTTTGAGAAGGTATTTATAATCCAAATTTCAAGGCTCTATCTCGCTCAGGAACCGAGATATTCGATAAAACGTAAATGAACAGTCGTAGACTACATTCGGGGATACAGAAAGTTGAGGAATTTCGAAAAGCTATTTATAGTCCAAATTTCAAGTCTCTATCTCGCTCGAGAACCGAGATATTCGATAAAACGTAAATGAACAGTCGTAGACTATATTCGGGGATACAAAAAGGTATTTATAGTCAAAATTTCAAGGCTCTATCTCGCTCAGGAACCGAGATATTCGATAAAACGTAAATTTACACTTTTCTTTTTGATGTTGCAGCCGATCTTAAAGTCGTAGAATATTTTTGGGGATACAGAAAGTTGAGGAATTTTGAGAAGGTATTTATAATCCAAATTTCAAGGCTCTATCTCGCTCAGGAACCGAGATATTCGATAAAACGTAAATGAACAGTCGTAGACTACATTCGGGGATACAGAAAGTTGAGGGATTTCGAAAAGGTATTTAGAGTCCAAATTTCAAGGCTCTATCTCGCTCAGGAACCGAGATATTCGATAAAACGTAAATTTACACTTTTCTTTTTGATGTTGCAGCCGATCTAAAATTCGTAGAATATTTTCGGGGATACAGAAAGTTGAGGAATTTCGAGAAGGTATTTATAGTCCAAATTTCAAGGCTCTATCTTGCTCAGGAACCGAGATATTCGATAAAACGTAAATGAACAGTCGTAGACTATATTCGGGGATACAGAAAGTTGAGGAATTTCGAAAAGGTATTTATAGTCCAAATTTCAAGGCTCTATCTCGCTCAGGAACCGAGATATTCGATAAAACGTAAATGAACAGTCGTAGACTACATTCGGGGATACAGAAAGTTGAGGAATTTCGAAAAGCTATTTATAGTCCAAATTTCAAGTCTCTATCTCGCTCGAGAACCGAGATATTCGATAAAACGTAAATGAACAGTCGTAGACTATATTCGGGGATACAGAAAGGTATTTATAGTCCAAATTTCAAGGCTCTATCTCGCTCAGGAACCGAGATATTCGATAAAACGTAAATTTACACTTTTCTTTTTGATGTTGCAGCCGATCTAAAAGTCGTAGAATATTTTCGGGGATACAGAAAGTTGAGGAATTTCGAGAAGGTATTTATAGTCCAAATTTCAAGGCTCTATCTTGCTCAGGAACCGAGATATTCGATAAAACGTAAATGAACAGTCGTAGACTATATTCGGGGATACAGAAAGTTGAGGAATTTCGAAAAGGTATTTATAGTCCAAATTTCAAGGCTCTATCTCGCTCAGGAACCGAGATATTCGATAAAGCGTAAATGAACAGTCGTAGACTACATTCGGGGATACAGAAAGTTGAGGAATTTCGAAAAGCTATTTATAGTCCAAATTTCAAGTCTCTATCTCGCTCGAGAACCGAGATATTCGATAAAACGTAAATGAACAGTCGTAGACTATATTCGGGGATACAGAAAGGTATTTATAGTCCAAATTTCAAGGCTCTATCTCGCTCAGGAACCGAGATATTCGATAAAACGTAAATTTACACTTTTCTTTTTGATGTTGCAGCCGATCTAAAAGTCGTAGAATATTTTCGGGGATACAGAAAGTTGAGGAATTTCGAGAAGGTATTTATAGTCCAAATTTCAAGGCTCTATCTCGCTCGAGAACCGAGATATTCGATAAAACGTAAATGAACAGTCGTAGACTATATTCGGGGATACAAAAAGGTATTTATAGTCAAAATTTCAAGGCTCTATCTCGCTCAGGAACCGAGATATTCGATAAAACGTAAATTTACACTTTTCTTTTTGATGTTGCAGCCGATCTAAAATTCGTAGAATATTTTCGGGGATACAGAAAGTTGAGGAATTTCGAGAAGGTATTTATAGTCCAAATTTCAAGGCTCTATCTTGCTCAGGAACCGAGATATTCGATAAAACGTAAATGAACAGTCGTAGACTATATTCGGGGATACAGAAAGTTGAGGAATTTCGAAAAGGTATTTATAGTCCAAATTTCAAGGCTCTATCTCGCTCAGGAACCGAGATATTCGATAAAACGTAAATGAACAGTCGTAGACTATATTCGGGGATACAGAAAGGTATTTATAGTCGCTCAGGAACCGAGATATTCGATAAAACGTAAATTTACACTTTTCTTTTTGCTGTTGCAGCCGATCTAAAAGTCGTAGAATATTTTCGGGGATACAGAAAGTTGAGGAATTTTGAGAAGGTATTTATAATCCAAATTTCAAGGCTCTATCTCGCTCAGGAACCGAGATATTCGATAAAACGTAAATGAACAGTCGTAGACTACATTCGGGGATACAGAAAGTTGAGGAATTTCGAAAAGCTATTTATAGTCCAAATTTCAAGTCTCTATCTCGCTCGAGAACCGAGATATTCGATAAAACGTAAATGAACAGTCGTAGACTATATTCGGGGATACAAAAAGGTATTTATAGTCAAAATTTCAAGGCTCTATCTCGCTCAGGAACCGAGATATTCGATAAAACGTAAATTTACACTTTTCTTTTTGATGTTGCAGCCGATCTTAAAGTCGTAGAATATTTTCGGGGATACAGAAAGTTGAGGAATTTCGAGAAGGTATTTATAGTCCAAATTTCAAGGCTCTATCTTGCTCAGGAACCGAGATATTCGATAAAACGTAAATGAACAGTCGTAGACTATATTCGGGGATACAGAAAGTTGAGGAATTTCGAAAAGGTATTTAGAGTCCAAATTTCAAGGCTCTATCTCGCTCAGGAACCGAGATATTCGATAAAACGTAAATGAACACTTTTCTTTTTGATGTTGCAGCCGATCTAAAAGTCGTAGAATATTTTCGGGGATACAGAAAGTTGAGGAATTTCGAAAAGCTATTTATAGTCCAAATTTCAAGTCTCTATCTCGCTCGAGAACCGAGATATTCGATAAAACGTAAATGAACAGTCGTAGACTATATTCGGGGATACAAAAAGGTATTTATAGTCAAAATTTCAAGGCTCTATCTCGCTCAGGAACCGAGATATTCGATAAAACGTAAATTTACACTTTTCTTTTTGATGTTGCAGCCGATCTTAAAGTTGTAGAATATTTTTGGGGATACAGAAAGTTGAGGAATTTTGAGAAGGTATTTATAATCCAAATTTCAAGGCTCTATCTCGCTCAGGAACCGAGATATTCGATAAAACGTAAATGAACAGTCGTAGACTACATTCGGGGATACAGAAAGTTGAGGAATTTCGAAAAGCTATTTATAGTCCAAATTTCAAGGCTCTATCTCGCTCGAGAACCGAGATATTCGATAAAACGTAAATGAACAGTCGTAGACTATATTCGGGGATACAAAAAGGTATTTATAGTCAAAATTTCAAGGCTCTATCTCGCTCAGGAACCGAGATATTCGATAAAACGTAAATTTACACTTTTCTTTTTGATATTGCAGCCGATCTAAAAGTCGTAGAATATTTTCGGGGATACAGAAAGTTGAGGAATTTTGAGAAGGTATTTATAGTCCAAATTTCAAGGCTCTTTCTTGCTCAGGAACCGATATATTCGATAAAACGTAAATGAACAGTCGTAGACTATATTCGGGGATACAGAAAGTTGAGGAATTTCGAAAAGCTATTTATAGTCCAAATTTCAAGTCTCTATCTCGCTCGAGAACCGAGATATTCGATAAAACGTAAATGAACAGTCGTAGACTATATTCGGGGATACAAAAAGGTATTTATAGTCAAAATTTCAAGGCTCTATCTCGCTCAGGAACCGAGATATTCGATAAAACGTAAATTTACACTTTTCTTTTTGATGTTGCAGCCGATCTTAAAGTCGTAGAATATTTTTGGGGATACAGAAAGTTGAGGAATTTTGAGAAGGTATTTATAATCCAAATTTCAAGGCTCTATCTCGCTCAGGAACCGAGATATTCGATAAAACGTAAATGAACAGTCGTAGACTACATTCGGGGATACAGAAAGTTGAGGGATTTCGAAAAGGTATTTAGAGTCCAAATTTCAAGGCTCTATCTCGCTCAGGAACCGAGATATTCGATAAAACGTAAATTTACACTTTTCTTTTTGATGTTGCAGCCGATCTAAAATTCGTAGAATATTTTCGGGGATACAGAAAGTTGAGGAATTTCGAGAAGGTATTTATAGTCCAAATTTCAAGGCTCTATCTTGCTCAGGAACCGAGATATTCGATAAAACGTAAATGAACAGTCGTAGACTATATTCGGGGATACAGAAAGTTGAGGAATTTCGAAAAGGTATTTATAGTCCAAATTTCAAGGCTCTATCTCGCTCAGGAACCGAGATATTCGATAAAACGTAAATGAACAGTCGTAGACTACATTCGGGGATACAGAAAGTTGAGGAATTTCGAAAAGCTATTTATAGTCCAAATTTCAAGGCTCTATCTCGCTCAGGAACCGAGATATTCGATAAAACGTAAATGAACAGTCGTAGACTATATTCGGGGATACAGAAAGGTATTTATAGTCCAAATTTCAAGGCTCTATCTCGCTCAGGAACCGAGATATTCGATAAAACGTAAATGAACAGTCGTAGACTACATTCGGGGATACAGAAAGTTGAGGAATTTGGAGAAGGTATTTATTATCCAAATTTCAAGGCTCTATCTCGCTCAGGAACCGAGATATTCGATAAAACGTAAATGAACAGTCGTAGACTATATTCGGGGATACAAAAAGGTATTTATAGTCAAAATTTCAAGGCTCTATCTCGCTCAGGAACCGAGATATTCGATAAAACGTAAATTTACACTTTTCTTTTTGATGTTGCAGCCGATCTTAAAGTCGTAGAATATTTTCGGGGATACAGAAAGTTGAGGAATTTCGAGAAGGTATTTATAGTCCAAATTTCAAGGCCCTATCTTGCTCAGGAACCGAGATATTCGATAAAACGTAAATGAACAGTCGTAGACTATATTCGGGGATACAGAAAGTTGAGGAATTTCGAAAAGGTATTTATAATCCAAATTTCAAGGCTCTATCTCGCTCAGGAACCGAGATATTCGATAAAACGTAAATGAACAGTCGTAGACTATATTCGGGGATACAGAAAGGTATTTATAGTCCAAATTTCAAGGCTCTATCTCGCTCAGGAACCGAGATATTCGATAAAACGTAAATTTACACTTTTCTTTTTGATGTTGCAGCCGATCTAAAAGTCGTAGAATATTTTCGGGGATACAGAAAGTTGAGGAATTTTGAGATATTCGATAAAACGTAAATGAACAGTCGTAGACTACATTCGGGGATACAGAAAGTGAGGAATTTCGAAAAACTATTAATAGTCCAAATTTCAAGTCTCTATCTCGCTCGAGAACCGAGATATTCGATAAAACGTAAATGAACAGTCGTAGACTATATTCGGGGATACAGAAAGGTATTTATAGTCCAAATTTCAAGGCTCTATCTCGCTCAGGAACCGAGATATTCGATAAAACGTAAATGAACAGTCGTAGACTATATTCGGGGATACAGAAAGGTATTTATAGTCCAAATTTCAAGGCTCTATCTCGCTCAGGAACCGAGATATTCGATAAAACGTAAATTTACACTTTTCTTTTTGATGTTGCAGCCGATCTAAAAGTCGTAGAATATTTTCGGGGATACAGAAAGTTGAGGAATTTTGAGAAGGTATTTATAATCCAAATTTCAAGGCTCTATCTCGCTCAGGAACCGAGATATTCGATGAAACGTAAATGAACAGTCGTAGACTACATTCGGGGATACAGAAAGTTGAGGAATTTGGAGAAGGTATTTATTATCCAAATTTCAAGGCTCTATCTCGCTCAGGAACCGAGATATTCGATAAAACGTAAATGAACAGTCGTAGACTACATTCGGGGATACAGAAAGTTGAGGAATTTCGAAAAGGTATTTATAGTCCAAATTTCAAGGCTCTATCTCGCTCAGGAACCGAGATATTCGATAAAACGTAAATGAACAGTCGTAGACTATATTCGGGGATACAGAAAGGTATTTATAGTCCAAATTTCAAGGCTCTATCTCGCTCAGGAACCGAGATATTCGATAAAACGTAAATTTACACTTTTCTTTTTGATGTTGCAGCCGATCTAAAAGTCGTAGAATATTTTCGGGGATACAGAAAGTTGAGGAATTTTGAGAAGGTATTTATAATCCAAATTTCAAGGCTCTATCTCGCTCAGGAACCGAGATATTCGATGAAACGTAAATGAACAGTCGTAGACTACATTCGGGGATACAGAAAGTTGAGGAATTTGGAGAAGGTATTTATTATCCAAATTTCAAGGCTCTATCTCGCTCAGGAACCGAGATATTCGATAAAACGTAAATGAACAGTCGTAGACTACATTCGGGGATACAGAAAGTTGAGGAATTTCGAAAAGGTATTTATAGTCCAAATTTCAAGGCTCTATCTCGCTCAGGAACCGAGATATTCGATAAAACGTAAATGAACAGTCGTAGACTATATTCGGGGATACAGAAAGGTATTTATAGTCCAAATTTCAAGGCTCTATCTCGCTCAGGAACCGAGATATTCGATAAAACGTATATTTACACTTTTCTTTTTGATGTTGCAGCCGATCTAAAAGTCGTAGAATATTTTCGGGGATACAGAAAGTTGAGGAATTTCGAGAAGGTATTTATAATCCAAATTTCGAGTCTCTATCTCGCTCGAGAACCGAGATATTCGATAAAACGTAAATGAACAGTCGTAGACTATATTCGGGGATACAGAAAGTTGAGGAATTTCGAAAAGGTATTTATAGTCCAAATTTCAAGGCTCTATCTCGCTCAGGAACCGAGATATTCGATAAAACGTAAATGAACAGTCGTAGACTATATTCGGGGATACAGAAAGGTATTTATAGTCCAAATTTCAAGGCTCTATCTCGCTCAGGAACCGAGATATTCGATAAAACGTAAATTTACACTTTTCTTTTTGATGTTGCAGCCGATCTAAAAGTCGTAGAATATTTTCGGGGATACAGAA
>CATIWZ010000005.1:0-92559 GCA_949708635.1 Hirtodrosophila cameraria
GGCTGCAACAACAAAAAGAAAAGTGTAAATTTACGTTTTATCGAATATCTCGGTTCCTGAGCGAGATAGAGCCTTGAAATTTGGACTATAAATACCTTTCTGTATCCCCGAATATAGTCTACGACTGTTCATTTACGTTTTATCGAATATCTCGGTTCCTGAGCGAGATAGAGCCTTGAAATTTGGACTATAAATACCTTCTCGAAATTCCTCAACTTTCTGTATCCCCGAAAATATTCTACGACTTTTAGATCGGCTGCAACATCAAAAAGAAAAGTGTAAATTTACGTTTTATCGAATATCTCGGTTCCTGAGCGAGATAGAGCCTTGAAATTTGGACTATAAATACCTTCTCGAAATTCCTCAACTTTCTGTATCCCCGAAAATATTCTACGACTTTTAGATCGGCTGCAACATCAAAAAGAAAAGTGTAAATTTACGTTTTATCGAATATCTCGGTTCCTGAGCGAGATAGAGCTTTGAAATTTGGACTATAAATACCTTCTCGAAATTCCTCAACTTTCTGTATCCCCGAAAATATTCTACGACTTTTAGATCGGCTGCAACATCAAAAAGAAAAGTGTAAATTTACGTTTTATCGAATATCTCGGTTCCTGAGCGAGATAGAGCCTTGAAATTTGGACTATAAATAACTTTCTGTATCCCCGAATATAGTCTACGACTGTTCATTTACGTTTTATCGAATATCTCGGTTCCTGAGCGAGATAGAGCCTTGAAATTTGGACTATAAATACCTTCTCGAAATTCCTCAACTTTCTGTATCCCCGAAAATATTCTACGACTTTTAGATCGGCTGCAACATCAAAAAGGAAAGTGTAAATTTACGTTTTATCGAATATCTCGGTTCCTGAGCGAGATAGAGCCTTGAAATTTGGACTATAAATACCTTTCTGTATCCCCGAATATAGTCTACGACTGTTCATTTACGTTTTATCGAATATCTCGGTTCCTGAGCGAGATAGAGCCTTGAAATTTGGACTATAAATACCTTTTCGAAATTCCTCAACTTTCTGTATCCCCGAAAATATTCTACGACTTTTAGATCGGCTGCAACATCAAAAAGAAAAGTGTAAATTTACGTTTTATCGAATATCTCGGTTCCTGAGCGAGATAGAGCCTTGAAATTTGGACTATAAATACCTTCTCGAAATTCCTCAACTTTCTGTATCCCCGAAAATATTCTACGACTTTTAGATCGGCTGCAACATCAAAAAGAAAAGTGTAAATTTACGTTTTATCGAATATCTCGGTTCCTGAGCGAGATAGAGCCTTGAAATTTGGACTATAAATACCTTTCTGTATCCCCGAATATAGTCTACGACTGTTCATTTACGTTTTATCGAATATCTCGGTTCCTGAGCGAGATAGAGCCTTGAAATTTGGACTATAAATACCTTCTCGAAATTCCTCAACTTTCTGTATCCCCGAAAATATTCTACGACTTTTAGATCGGCTGCAACATCAAAAAGAAAAGTGTAAATTTACGTTTTATCGAATATCTCGGTTCCTGAGCGAGATAGAGCCTTGAAATTTGGACTATAAATACCTTTCTGTATCCCCGAATATAGTCTACGACTGTTCATTTACGTTTTATCGAATATCTCGGTTCCTGAGCGAGATAGAGCCTTGAAATTTGGACTATAAATACCTTCTCGAAATTCCTCAACTTTCTGTATCCCCGAAAATATTCTACGACTTTTAGATCGGCTGCAACATCAAAAAGAAAAGTGTAAATTTACGTTTTATCGAATATCTCGGTTCCTGAGCGAGATAGAGCCTTGAAATTTTGACTATAAATACCTTTCTGTATCCCCGAATATAGTCTACGACTGTTCATTTACGTTTTATCGAATATCTCGGTTCCTGAGCGAGATAGAGCCTTGAAATTTGGACTATAAATACCTTTTCGAAATTCCTCAACTTTCTGTATCCCCGAATATAGTCTACGACTGTTCATTTACGTTTTATCGAATAACTCGGTTCCTGAGCGAGATAGAGCCTTGAAATTTGGACTATAAATACCTTCTCGAAATTCCTCAACTTTCTGTATCCCCGAAAATATTCTACGACTTTTAGATCGGCTGCAACATCAAAAAGAAAAGTGTAAATTTACGTTTTATCGAATATCTCGGTTCCTGAGCGAGATAGAGCCTTGAAATTTGGACTATAAATAACTTTCTGTATCCCCGAATATAGTCTACGACTGTTCATTTACGTTTTATCGAATATCTCGGTTCCTGAGCGAGATAGAGCCTTGAAATTTGGACTATAAATACCTTCTCGAAATTCCTCAACTTTCTGTATCCCCGAAAATATTCTACGACTTTTAGATCGGCTGCAACATCAAAAAGAAAAGTGTAAATTTACGTTTTATCGAATATCTCGGTTCCTGAGCGAGATAGAGCCTTGAAATTTGGACTATAAATACCTTTCTGTATCCCCGAATATAGTCTACGACTGTTCATTTACGTTTTATCGAATATCTCGGTTCCTGAGCGAGATAGAGCCTTGAAATTTGGACTATAAATACCTTCTCGAAATTCCTCAACTTTCTGTATCCCCGAAAATATTCTACGACTTTTAGATCGGCTGCAACATCAAAAAGAAAAGTGTAAATTTACGTTTTATCGAATATCTCGGTTCCTGAGCGAGATAGAGCCTTGAAATTTGGACTATAAATAACTTTCTGTATCCCCGAATATAGTCTACGACTGTTCATTTACGTTTTATCGAATATCTCGGTTCCTGAGCGAGATAGAGCCTTGAAATTTGGACTATAAATACCTTCTCGAAATTCCTCAACTTTCTGTATCCCCGAAAATATTCTACGACTTTTAGATCGGCTGCAACAACAAAAAGAAAAGTGTAAATTTACGTTTTATCGAATATCTCGGTTCCTGAGCGAGATAGAGCCTTGAAATTTGGACTATAAATACCTTTCTGTATCCCCGAATATAGTCTACGACTGTTCATTTACGTTTTATCGAATATCTCGGTTCCTGAGCGAGATAGAGCCTTGAAATTTGGACTATAAATACCTTCTCGAAATTCCTCAACTTTCTGTATCCCCGAAAATATTCTACGACTTTTAGATCGGCTGCAACATCAAAAAGAAAAGTGTAAATTTACGTTTTATCGAATATCTCGGTTCCTGAGCGAGATAGAGCCTTGAAATTTTGACTATAAATACCTTTCTGTATCCCCGAATATAGTCTACGACTGTTCATTTACGTTTTATCGAATATCTCGGTTCCTGAGCGAGATAGAGCCTTGAAATTTGGACTATAAATACCTTTTCGAAATTCCTCAACTTTCTGTATCCCCGAATATAGTCTACGACTGTTCATTTACGTTTTATCGAATAACTCGGTTCCTGAGCGAGATAGAGCCTTGAAATTTGGACTATAAATACCTTCTCGAAATTCCTCAACTTTCTGTATCCCCGAAAATATTCTACGACTTTTAGATCGGCTGCAACATCAAAAAGAAAAGTGTAAATTTACGTTTTATCGAATATCTCGGTTCCTGAGCGAGATAGAGCCTTGAAATTTGGACTATAAATAACTTTCTGTATCCCCGAATATAGTCTACGACTGTTCATTTACGTTTTATCGAATATCTCGGTTCCTGAGCGAGATAGAGCCTTGAAATTTGGACTATAAATACCTTCTCGAAATTCCTCAACTTTCTGTATCCCCGAAAATATTCTACGACTTTTAGATCGGCTGCAACATCAAAAAGAAAAGTGTAAATTTACGTTTTATCGAATATCTCGGTTCCTGAGCGAAATAGAGCCTTGAAATTTGGACTATAAATACCTTCTCGAAATTCCTCAACTTTCTGTATCCCCGAAAATATTCTACGACTTTTAGATCGGCTGCAACATCAAAAAGAAAAGTGTAAATTTACGTTTTATCGAATATCTCGGTTCCTGAGCGAGATAGAGCCTTGAAATTTGGACTATAAATACCTTTCTGTATCCCCGAATATAGTCTACGACTGTTCATTTACGTTTTATCGAATATCTCGGTTCCTGAGCGAGATAGAGCCTTGAAATTTGGACTATAAATACCTTCTCGAAATTCCTCAACTTTCTGTATCCCCGAAAATATTCTACGACTTTTAGATCGGCTGCAACATCAAAAAGAAAAGTGTAAATTTACGTTTTATCGAATATCTCGGTTCCTGAGCGAGATAGAGCCTTGAAATTTGGACTATAAATAACTTTCTGTATCCCCGAATATAGTCTACGACTGTTCATTTACGTTTTATCGAATATCTCGGTTCCTGAGCGAGATAGAGCCTTGAAATTTGGACTATAAATACCTTCTCGAAATTCCTCAACTTTCTGTATCCCCGAAAATATTCTACGACTTTTAGATCGGCTGCAACAACAAAAAGAAAAGTGTAAATTTACGTTTTATCGAATATCTCGGTTCCTGAGCGAGATAGAGCCTTGAAATTTGGACTATAAATACCTTCTCGAAATTCCTCAACTTTCTGTATCCCCGAAAATATTCTACGACTTTTAGATCGGCTGCAACATCAAAAAGAAAAGTGTAAATTTACGTTTTATCGAATATCTCGGTTCCTGAGCGAGATAGAGCCTTGAAATTTTGACTATAAATACCTTTCTGTATCCCCGAATATAGTCTACGACTGTTCATTTACGTTTTATCGAATATCTCGGTTCCTGAGCGAGATAGAGCCTTGAAATTTGGACTATAAATACCTTTTCGAAATTCCTCAACTTTCTGTATCCCCGAATATAGTCTACGACTGTTCATTTACGTTTTATCGAATAACTCGGTTCCTGAGCGAGATAGAGCCTTGAAATTTGGACTATAAATACCTTCTCGAAATTCCTCAACTTTCTGTATCCCCGAAAATATTCTACGACTTTTAGATCGGCTGCAACATCAAAAAGAAAAGTGTAAATTTACGTTTTATCGAATATCTCGGTTCCTGAGCGAGATAGAGCCTTGAAATTTGGACTATAAATAACTTTCTGTATCCCCGAATATAGTCTACGACTGTTCATTTACGTTTTATCGAATATCTCGGTTCCTGAGCGAGATAGAGCCTTGAAATTTGGACTATAAATACCTTCTCGAAATTCCTCAACTTTCTGTATCCCCGAAAATATTCTACGACTTTTAGATCGGCTGCAACATCAAAAAGAAAAGTGTAAATTTACGTTTTATCGAATATCTCGGTTCCTGAGCGAAATAGAGCCTTGAAATTTGGACTATAAATACCTTCTCGAAATTCCTCAACTTTCTGTATCCCCGAAAATATTCTACGACTTTTAGATCGGCTGCAACATCAAAAAGAAAAGTGTAAATTTACGTTTTATCGAATATCTCGGTTCCTGAGCGAGATAGAGCCTTGAAATTTGGACTATAAATACCTTTCTGTATCCCCGAATATAGTCTACGACTGTTCATTTACGTTTTATCGAATATCTCGGTTCCTGAGCGAGATAGAGCCTTGAAATTTGGACTATAAATACCTTCTCGAAATTCCTCAACTTTCTGTATCCCCGAAAATATTCTACGACTTTTAGATCGGCTGCAACATCAAAAAGAAAAGTGTAAATTTACGTTTTATCGAATATCTCGGTTCCTGAGCGAGATAGAGCCTTGAAATTTGGACTATAAATAACTTTCTGTATCCCCGAATATAGTCTACGACTGTTCATTTACGTTTTATCGAATATCTCGGTTCCTGAGCGAGATAGAGCCTTGAAATTTGGACTATAAATACCTTCTCGAAATTCCTCAACTTTCTGTATCCCCGAAAATATTCTACGACTTTTAGATCGGCTGCAACAACAAAAAGAAAAGTGTAAATTTACGTTTTATCGAATATCTCGGTTCCTGAGCGAGATAGAGCCTTGAAATTTGGACTATAAATACCTTCTCGAAATTCCTCAACTTTCTGTATCCCCGAAAATATTCTACGACTTTTAGATCGGCTGCAACATCAAAAAGAAAAGTGTAAATTTACGTTTTATCGAATATCTCGGTTCCTGAGCGAGATAGAGCCTTGAAATTTGGACTATAAATACCTTTCTGTATCCCCGAATATAGTCTACGACTGTTCATTTACGTTTTATCGAATATCTCGGTTCCTGAGCGAGATAGAGCCTTGAAATTTGGACTATAAATACCTTCTCGAAATTCCTCAACTTTCTGTATCCCCGAAAATATTCTACGACTTTTAGATCGGCTGCAACATCAAAAAGAAAAGTGTAAATTTACGTTTTATCGAATATCTCGGTTCCTGAGCGAGATAGAGCCTTGAAATTTGGACTATAAATAACTTTCTGTATCCCCGAATATAGTCTACGACTGTTCATTTACGTTTTATCGAATATCTCGGTTCCTGAGCGAGATAGAGCCTTGAAATTTGGACTATAAATACCTTCTCGAAATTCCTCAACTTTCTGTATCCCCGAAAATATTCTACGACTTTTAGATCGGCTGCAACAACAAAAAGAAAAGTGTAAATTTACGTTTTATCGAATATCTCGGTTCCTGAGCGAGATAGAGCCTTGAAATTTGGACTATAAATACCTTTCTGTATCCCCGAATATAGTCTACGACTGTTCATTTACGTTTTATCGAATATCTCGGTTCCTGAGCGAGATAGAGCCTTGAAATTTGGACTATAAATACCTTCTCGAAATTCCTCAACTTTCTGTATCCCCGAAAATATTCTACGACTTTTAGATCGGCTGCAACATCAAAAAGAAAAGTGTAAATTTACGTTTTATCGAATATCTCGGTTCCTGAGCGAGATAGAGCCTTGAAATTTGGACTATAAATACCTTCTCGAAATTCCTCAACTTTCTGTATCCCCGAAAATATTCTACGACTTTTAGATCGGCTGCAACATCAAAAAGAAAAGTGTAAATTTACGTTTTATCGAATATCTCGGTTCCTGAGCGAGATAGAGCCTTGAAATTTGGACTATAAATACCTTCTCGAAATTCCTCAACTTTCTGTATCCCCGAAAATATTCTACGACTTTTAGATCGGCTGCAACATCAAAAAGAAAAGTGTAAATTTACGTTTTATCGAATATCTCGGTTCCTGAGCGAGATAGAGCCTTGAAATTTGGACTATAAATAACTTTCTGTATCCCCGAATATAGTCTACGACTGTTCATTTACGTTTTATCGAATATCTCGGTTCCTGAGCGAGATAGAGCCTTGAAATTTGGACTATAAATACCTTCTCGAAATTCCTCAACTTTCTGTATCCCCGAAAATATTCTACGACTTTTAGATCGGCTGCAACATCAAAAAGAAAAGTGTAAATTTACGTTTTATCGAATATCTCGGTTCCTGAGCGAGATAGAGCCTTGAAATTTGGACTATAAATACCTTTCTGTATCCCCGAATATAGTCTACGACTGTTCATTTACGTTTTATCGAATATCTCGGTTCCTGAGCGAGATAGAGCCTTGAAATTTGGACTATAAATACCTTTTCGAAATTCCTCAACTTTCTGTATCCCCGAAAATATTCTACGACTTTTAGATCGGCTGCAACATCAAAAAGAAAAGTGTAAATTTACGTTTTATCGAATATCTCGGTTCCTGAGCGAGATAGAGCCTTGAAATTTGGACTATAAATACCTTCTCGAAATTCCTCAACTTTCTGTATCCCCGAAAATATTCTACGACTTTTAGATCGGCTGCAACATCAAAAAGAAAAGTGTAAATTTACGTTTTATCGAATATCTCGGTTCCTGAGCGAGATAGAGCCTTGAAATTTGGACTATAAATACCTTTCTGTATCCCCGAATATAGTCTACGACTGTTCATTTACGTTTTATCGAATATCTCGGTTCCTGAGCGAGATAGAGCCTTGAAATTTGGACTATAAATACCTTCTCGAAATTCCTCAACTTTCTGTATCCCCGAAAATATTCTACGACTTTTAGATCGGCTGCAACATCAAAAAGAAAAGTGTAAATTTACGTTTTATCGAATATCTCGGTTCCTGAGCGAGATAGAGCCTTGAAATTTGGACTATAAATACCTTTCTGTATCCCCGAATATAGTCTACGACTGTTCATTTACGTTTTATCGAATATCTCGGTTCCTGAGCGAGATAGAGCCTTGAAATTTGGACTATAAATACCTTCTCGAAATTCCTCAACTTTCTGTATCCCCGAAAATATTCTACGACTTTTAGATCGGCTGCAACATCAAAAAGAAAAGTGTAAATTTACGTTTTATCGAATATCTCGGTTCCTGAGCGAGATAGAGCCTTGAAATTTTGACTATAAATACCTTTCTGTATCCCCGAATATAGTCTACGACTGTTCATTTACGTTTTATCGAATATCTCGGTTCCTGAGCGAGATAGAGCCTTGAAATTTGGACTATAAATACCTTTTCGAAATTCCTCAACTTTCTGTATCCCCGAATATAGTCTACGACTGTTCATTTACGTTTTATCGAATAACTCGGTTCCTGAGCGAGATAGAGCCTTGAAATTTGGACTATAAATACCTTCTCGAAATTCCTCAACTTTCTGTATCCCCGAAAATATTCTACGACTTTTAGATCGGCTGCAACATCAAAAAGAAAAGTGTAAATTTACGTTTTATCGAATATCTCGGTTCCTGAGCGAGATAGAGCCTTGAAATTTGGACTATAAATAACTTTCTGTATCCCCGAATATAGTCTACGACTGTTCATTTACGTTTTATCGAATATCTCGGTTCCTGAGCGAGATAGAGCCTTGAAATTTGGACTATAAATACCTTCTCGAAATTCCTCAACTTTCTGTATCCCCGAAAATATTCTACGACTTTTAGATCGGCTGCAACATCAAAAAGAAAAGTGTAAATTTACGTTTTATCGAATATCTCGGTTCCTGAGCGAGATAGAGCCTTGAAATTTGGACTATAAATACCTTCTCGAAATTCCTCAACTTTCTGTATCCCCGAAAATATTCTACGACTTTTAGATCGGCTGCAACATCAAAAAGAAAAGTGTAAATTTACGTTTTATCGAATATCTCGGTTCCTGAGCGAGATAGAGCCTTGAAATTTGGACTATAAATAACTTTCTGTATCCCCGAATATAGTCTACGACTGTTCATTTACGTTTTATCGAATATCTCGGTTCCTGAGCGAGATAGAGCCTTGAAATTTGGACTATAAATACCTTCTCGAAATTCCTCAACTTTCTGTATCCCCGAAAATATTCTACGACTTTTAGATCGGCTGCAACATCAAAAAGAAAAGTGTAAATTTACGTTTTATCGAATATCTCGGTTCCTGAGCGAGATAGAGCCTTGAAATTTGGACTATAAATACCTTTCTGTATCCCCGAATATAGTCTACGACTGTTCATTTACGTTTTATCGAATATCTCGGTTCCTGAGCGAGATAGAGCCTTGAAATTTGGACTATAAATACCTTTTCGAAATTCCTCAACTTTCTGTATCCCCGAAAATATTCTACGACTTTTAGATCGGCTGCAACATCAAAAAGAAAAGTGTAAATTTACGTTTTATCGAATATCTCGGTTCCTGAGCGAGATAGAGCCTTGAAATTTGGACTATAAATACCTTCTCGAAATTCCTCAACTTTCTGTATCCCCGAAAATATTCTACGACTTTTAGATCGGCTGCAACATCAAAAAGAAAAGTGTAAATTTACGTTTTATCGAATATCTCGGTTCCTGAGCGAGATAGAGCCTTGAAATTTGGACTATAAATACCTTTCTGTATCCCCGAATATAGTCTACGACTGTTCATTTACGTTTTATCGAATATCTCGGTTCCTGAGCGAGATAGAGCCTTGAAATTTGGACTATAAATACCTTCTCGAAATTCCTCAACTTTCTGTATCCCCGAAAATATTCTACGACTTTTAGATCGGCTGCAACATCAAAAAGAAAAGTGTAAATTTACGTTTTATCGAATATCTCGGTTCCTGAGCGAGATAGAGCCTTGAAATTTGGACTATAAATACCTTTCTGTATCCCCGAATATAGTCTACGACTGTTCATTTACGTTTTATCGAATATCTCGGTTCCTGAGCGAGATAGAGCCTTGAAATTTGGACTATAAATACCTTCTCGAAATTCCTCAACTTTCTGTATCCCCGAAAATATTCTACGACTTTTAGATCGGCTGCAACATCAAAAAGAAAAGTGTAAATTTACGTTTTATCGAATATCTCGGTTCCTGAGCGAGATAGAGCCTTGAAATTTTGACTATAAATACCTTTCTGTATCCCCGAATATAGTCTACGACTGTTCATTTACGTTTTATCGAATATCTCGGTTCCTGAGCGAGATAGAGCCTTGAAATTTGGACTATAAATACCTTTTCGAAATTCCTCAACTTTCTGTATCCCCGAATATAGTCTACGACTGTTCATTTACGTTTTATCGAATAACTCGGTTCCTGAGCGAGATAGAGCCTTGAAATTTGGACTATAAATACCTTCTCGAAATTCCTCAACTTTCTGTATCCCCGAAAATATTCTACGACTTTTAGATCGGCTGCAACATCAAAAAGAAAAGTGTAAATTTACGTTTTATCGAATATCTCGGTTCCTGAGCGAGATAGAGCCTTGAAATTTGGACTATAAATAACTTTCTGTATCCCCGAATATAGTCTACGACTGTTCATTTACGTTTTATCGAATATCTCGGTTCCTGAGCGAGATAGAGCCTTGAAATTTGGACTATAAATACCTTCTCGAAATTCCTCAACTTTCTGTATCCCCGAAAATATTCTACGACTTTTAGATCGGCTGCAACATCAAAAAGAAAAGTGTAAATTTACGTTTTATCGAATATCTCGGTTCCTGAGCGAGATAGAGCCTTGAAATTTGGACTATAAATACCTTTCTGTATCCCCGAATATAGTCTACGACTGTTCATTTACGTTTTATCGAATATCTCGGTTCCTGAGCGAGATAGAGCCTTGAAATTTGGACTATAAATACCTTCTCGAAATTCCTCAACTTTCTGTATCCCCGAAAATATTCTACGACTTTTAGATCGGCTGCAACAACAAAAAGAAAAGTGTAAATTTACGTTTTATCGAATATCTCGGTTCCTGAGCGAGATAGAGCCTTGAAATTTGGACTATAAATACCTTTCTGTATCCCCGAATATAGTCTACGACTGTTCATTTACGTTTTATCGAATATCTCGGTTCCTGAGCGAGATAGAGCCTTGAAATTTGGACTATAAATACCTTTTCGAAATTCCTCAACTTTCTGTATCCCCGAATATAGTCTACGACTGTTCATTTACGTTTTATCGAATATCTCGGTTCCTGAGCGAGATAGAGCCTTGAAATTTGGACTATAAATACCTTCTCGAAATTCCTCAACTTTCTGTATCCCCGAAAATAGTCTACGACTTTTAGATCGGCTGCAACATCAAAAAGAAAAGTGTAAATTTACGTTTTATCGAATATCTCGGTTCCTGAGCGAGATAGAGCCTTGAAATTTGGACTATAAATAACTTTCTGTATCCCCGAATATAGTCTACGACTGTTCATTTACGTTTTATCGAATATCTCGGTTCCTGAGCGAGATAGAGCCTTGAAATTTGGACTATAAATACCTTCTCGAAATTCCTCAACTTTCTGTATCCCCGAAAATATTCTACGACTTTTAGATCGGCTGCAACATCAAAAAGAAAAGTGTAAATTTACGTTTTATCGAATATCTCGGTTCCTGAGCGAGATAGAGCCTTGAAATTTAGATTATAAATACCTTCTCGAAATTCCTCAACTTTCTGTATCCCCGAAAATATTCTACGACTTTTAGATCGGCTGCAACAACAAAAAGAAAAGTGTAAATTTACGTTTTATCGAATATCTCGGTTCCTGAGCGAGATAGAGCCTTGAAATTTGGACTATAAATACCTTTCTGTATCCCCGAATATAGTCTACGACTGTTCATTTACGTTTTATCGAATATCTCGGTTCCTGAGCGAGATAGAGCCTTGAAATTTGGACTATAAATACCTTTTCGAAATTCCTCAACTTTCTGTATCCCCGAATATAGTCTACGACTGTTCATTTACGTTTTATCGAATATCTCGGTTCCTGAGCGAGATAGAGCCTTGAAATTTGGACTATAAATACCTTCTCGAAATTCCTCAACTTTCTGTATCCCCGAAAATAGTCTACGACTTTTAGATCGGCTGCAACATCAAAAAGAAAAGTGTAAATTTACGTTTTATCGAATATCTCGGTTCCTGAGCGAGATAGAGCCTTGAAATTTGGACTATAAATAACTTTCTGTATCCCCGAATATAGTCTACGACTGTTCATTTACGTTTTATCGAATATCTCGGTTCCTGAGCGAGATAGAGCCTTGAAATTTGGACTATAAATACCTTCTCGAAATTCCTCAACTTTCTGTATCCCCGAAAATATTCTACGACTTTTAGATCGGCTGCAACATCAAAAAGAAAAGTGTAAATTTACGTTTTATCGAATATCTCGGTTCCTGAGCGAGATAGAGCCTTGAAATTTGGACTATAAATAACTTTCTGTATCCCCGAATATAGTCTACGACTGTTCATTTACGTTTTATCGAATATCTCGGTTCCTGAGCGAGATAGAGCCTTGAAATTTGGACTATAAATACCTTCTCGAAATTCCTCAACTTTCTGTATCCCCGAAAATATTCTACGACTTTTAGATCGGCTGCAACATCAAAAAGAAAAGTGTAAATTTACGTTTTATCGAATATCTCGGTTCCTGAGCGAGATAGAGCCTTGAAATTTGGACTATAAATACCTTCTCGAAATTCCTCAACTTTCTGTATCCCCGAAAATATTCTACGACTTTTAGATCGGCTGCAACATCAAAAAGAAAAGTGTAAATTTACGTTTTATCGAATATCTCGGTTCCTGAGCGAGATAGAGCCTTGAAATTTGGACTATAAATACCTTTTCGAAATTCCTCAACTTTCTGTATCCCCGAATATAGTCTACGACTGTTCATTTACGTTTTATCGAATATCTCGGTTCCTGAGCGAGATAGAGCCTTGAAATTTAGATTATAAATACCTTCTCGAAATTCCTCAACTTTCTGTATCCCCGAAAATATTCTACGACTTTTAGACCGGCTGCAACAACAAAAAGAAAAGTGTAAATTTACGTTTTATCGAATATCTCGGTTCCTGAGCGAGATAGAGCCTTGAAATTTGGACTATAAATACCTTTCTGTATCCCCGAATATAGTCTACGACTGTTCATTTACGTTTTATCGAATATCTCGGTTCCTGAGCGAGATAGAGCCTTGAAATTTGGACTATAAATACCTTTTCGAAATTCCTCAACTTTCTGTATCCCCGAATATAGTCTACGACTGTTCATTTACGTTTTATCGAATATCTCGGTTCCTGAGCGAGATAGAGCCTTGAAATTTGGACTATAATTACCTTCTCGAAATTCCTCAACTTTCTGTATCCCCGAAAATATTCTACGACTTTTAGATCGGCTGCAACATCAAAAAGAAAAGTGTAAATTTACGTTTTATCGAATATCTCGGTTCCTGAGCGAGATAGAGCCTTGAAATTTGGACTATAAATACCTTTCTGTATCCCCGAATATAGTCTACGACTGTTCATTTACGTTTTATCGAATATCTCGGTTCCTGAGCGAGATAGAGCCTTGAAATTTGGACTATAAATACCTTTTCGAAATTCCTCAACTTTCTGTATCCCCGAATATAGTCTACGACTGTTCATTTACGTTTTATCGAATATCTCGGTTCCTGAGCGAGATAGAGCCTTGAAATTTGGACTATAAATACCTTCTCGAAATTCCTCAACTTTCTGTATCCCCGAAAATAGTCTACGACTTTTAGATCGGCTGCAACATCAAAAAGAAAAGTGTAAATTTACGTTTTATCGAATATCTCGGTTCCTGAGCGAGATAGAGCCTTGAAATTTGGACTATAAATAACTTTCTGTATCCCCGAATATAGTCTACGACTGTTCATTTACGTTTTATCGAATATCTCGGTTCCTGAGCGAGATAGAGCCTTGAAATTTGGACTATAAATACCTTCTCGAAATTCCTCAACTTTCTGTATCCCCGAAAATATTCTACGACTTTTAGATCGGCTGCAACATCAAAAAGAAAAGTGTAAATTTACGTTTTATCGAATATCTCGGTTCCTGAGCGAGATAGAGCCTTGAAATTTGGACTATAAATAACTTTCTGTATCCCCGAATATAGTCTACGACTGTTCATTTACGTTTTATCGAATATCTCGGTTCCTGAGCGAGATAGAGCCTTGAAATTTGGACTATAAATACCTTCTCGAAATTCCTCAACTTTCTGTATCCCCGAAAATATTCTACGACTTTTAGATCGGCTGCAACATCAAAAAGAAAAGTGTAAATTTACGTTTTATCGAATATCTCGGTTCCTGAGCGAGATAGAGCCTTGAAATTTGGACTATAAATAACTTTCTGTATCCCCGAATATAGTCTACGACTGTTCATTTACGTTTTATCGAATATCTCGGTTCCTGAGCGAGATAGAGCCTTGAAATTTGGACTATAAATACCTTCTCGAAATTCCTCAACTTTCTGTATCCCCGAAAATATTCTACGACTTTTAGATCGGCTGCAACATCAAAAAGAAAAGTGTAAATTTACGTTTTATCGAATATCTCGGTTCCTGAGCGAGATAGAGCCTTGAAATTTGGACTATAAATACCTTCTCGAAATTCCTCAACTTTCTGTATCCCCGAAAATATTCTACGACTTTTAGATCGGCTGCAACATCAAAAAGAAAAGTGTAAATTTACGTTTTATCGAATATCTCGGTTCCTGAGCGAGATAGAGCCTTGAAATTTGGACTATAAATACCTTTTCGAAATTCCTCAACTTTCTGTATCCCCGAATATAGTCTACGACTGTTCATTTACGTTTTATCGAATATCTCGGTTCCTGAGCGAGATAGAGCCTTGAAATTTAGATTATAAATACCTTCTCGAAATTCCTCAACTTTCTGTATCCCCGAAAATATTCTACGACTTTTAGACCGGCTGCAACAACAAAAAGAAAAGTGTAAATTTACGTTTTATCGAATATCTCGGTTCCTGAGCGAGATAGAGCCTTGAAATTTGGACTATAAATAACTTTCTGTATCCCCGAATATAGTCTACGACTGTTCATTTACGTTTTATCGAATATCTCGGTTCCTGAGCGAGATAGAGCCTTGAAATTTGGACTATAAATACCTTTTCGAAATTCCTCAACTTTCTGTATCCCCGAAAATATTCTACGACTTTTAGATCGGCTGCAACATCAAAAAGAAAAGTGTAAATTTACGTTTTATCGAATATCTCGGTTCCTGAGCGAGATAGAGCCTTGAAATTTGGACTATAAATACCTTCTCGAAATTCCTCAACTTTCTGTATCCCCGAAAATATTCTACGACTTTTAGATCGGCTGCAACATCAAAAAGAAAAGTGTAAATTTACGTTTTATCGAATATCTCGGTTCCTGAGCGAGATAGAGCCTTGAAATTTGGACTATAAATACCTTTTCGAAATTCCTCAACTTTCTGTATCCCCGAATATAGTCTACGACTGTTCATTTACGTTTTATCGAATATCTCGGTTCCTGAGCGAGATAGAGCCTTGAAATTTAGATTATAAATACCTTCTCGAAATTCCTCAACTTTCTGTATCCCCGAAAATATTCTACGACTTTTAGACCGGCTGCAACAACAAAAAGAAAAGTGTAAATTTACGTTTTATCGAATATCTCGGTTCCTGAGCGAGATAGAGCCTTGAAATTTGGACTATAAATACCTTTCTGTATCCCCGAATATAGTCTACGACTGTTCATTTACGTTTTATCGAATATCTCGGTTCCTGAGCGAGATAGAGCCTTGAAATTTGGACTATAAATACCTTTTCGAAATTCCTCAACTTTCTGTATCCCCGAATATAGTCTACGACTGTTCATTTACGTTTTATCGAATATCTCGGTTCCTGAGCGAGATAGAGCCTTGAAATTTGGACTATAAATACCTTTTCGAAATTCCTCAACTTTCTGTATCCCCGAATATAGTCTACGACTGTTCATTTACGTTTTATCGAATATCTCGGTTCCTGAGCGAGATAGAGCCTTGAAATTTGGACTATAAATACCTTCTCGAAATTCCTCAACTTTCTGTATCCCCGAAAATATTCTACGACTTTTAGATCGGCTGCAACATCAAAAAGAAAAGTGTAAATTTACGTTTTATCGAATATCTCGGTTCCTGAGCGAGATAGAGCCTTGAAATTTGGACTATAAATACCTTTCTGTATCCCCGAATATAGTCTACGACTGTTCATTTACGTTTTATCGAATATCTCGGTTCCTGAGCGAGATAGAGCCTTGAAATTTTGACTATAAATACCTTCTCGAAATTCCTCAACTTTCTGTATCCCCGAAAATATTCTACGACTTTTAGATCGGCTGCAACATCAAAAAGAAAAGTGTAAATTTACGTTTTATCGAATATCTCGGTTCCTGAGCGAGATAGAGCCTTGAAATTTTGACTATAAATACCTTTCTGTATCCCCGAATATAGTCTACGACTGTTCATTTACGTTTTATCGAATATCTCGGCTCCTGAGCGAGATAGAGCCTTGAAATTTGGACTATAAATACCTTTTCGAAATTCCTCAACTTTCTGTATCCCCGAATATATTCTACGACTGTTCATTTACGTTTTATCGAATAACTCGGTTCCTGAGCGAGATAGAGCCTTGAAATTTGGACTATAAATACCTTCTCGAAATTCCTCAACTTTCTGTATCCCCGAAAATATTCTACGACTTTTAGATCGGCTGCAACATCAAAAAGAAAAGTGTAAATTTACGTTTTATCGAATATCTCGGTTCCTGAGCGAGATAGAGCCTTGAAATTTGGACTATAAATACCTTCTCGAAATTCCTCAACTTTCTGTATCCCCGAAAATATTCTACGACTTTTAGATCGGCTGCAACATCAAAAAGAAAAGTGTAAATTTACGTTTTATCGAATATCTCGGTTCCTGAGCGAGATAGAGCCTTGAAATTTGGACTATAAATACCTTTCTGTATCCCCGAATATAGTCTACGACTGTTCATTTACGTTTTATCGAATATCTCGGTTCCTGAGCGAGATAGAGCCTTGAAATTTGGACTATAAATACCTTCTCGAAATTCCTCAACTTTCTGTATCCCCGAAAATATTCTACGACTTTTAGATCGGCTGCAACATCAAAAAGAAAAGTGTAAATTTACGTTTTATCGAATATCTCGGTTCCTGAGCGAGATAGAGCCTTGAAATTTGGACTATAAATAACTTTCTGTATCCCCGAATATAGTCTACGACTGTTCATTTACGTTTTATCGAATATCTCGGTTCCTGAGCGAGATAGAGCCTTGAAATTTGGACTATAAATACCTTCTCGAAATTCCTCAACTTTCTGTATCCCCGAAAATATTCTACGACTTTTAGATCGGCTGCAACATCAAAAAGAAAAGTGTAAATTTACGTTTTATCGAATATCTCGGTTCCTGAGCGAGATAGAGCCTTGAAATTTGGACTATAAATACCTTTCTGTATCCCCGAATATAGTCTACGACTGTTCATTTACGTTTTATCGAATATCTCGGTTCCTGAGCGAGATAGAGCCTTGAAATTTGGACTATAAATACCTTCTCGAAATTCCTCAACTTTCTGTATCCCCGAAAATATTCTACGACTTTTAGATCGGCTGCAACATCAAAAAGAAAAGTGTAAATTTACGTTTTATCGAATATCTCGGTTCCTGAGCGAGATAGAGCCTTGAAATTTGGACTATAAATAACTTTCTGTATCCCCGAATATAGTCTACGACTGTTCATTTACGTTTTATCGAATATCTCGGTTCCTGAGCGAGATAGAGCCTTGAAATTTTGACTATAAATACCTTCTCGAAATTCCTCAACTTTCTGTATCCCCGAAAATATTCTACGACTTTTAGATCGGCTGCAACATCAAAAAGAAAAGTGTAAATTTACGTTTTATCGAATATCTCGGTTCCTGAGCGAGATAGAGCCTTGAAATTTGGACTATAAATACCTTTCTGTATCCCCGAATATAGTCTACGACTGTTCATTTACGTTTTATCGAATATCTCGGTTCCTGAGCGAGATAGAGCCTTGAAATTTGGACTATAAATACCTTCTCGAAATTCCTCAACTTTCTGTATCCCCGAAAATATTCTACGACTTTTAGATCGGCTGCAACATCAAAAGAAAAGTGTAAATTTACGTTTTATCGAATATCTCGGTTCCTGAGCGAGATAGAGCCTTGAAATTTGGACTATAAATAACTTTCTGTATCCCCGAATATAGTCTACGACTGTTCATTTACGTTTTATCGAATATCTCGGTTCCTGAGCGAGATAGAGCCTTGAAATTTGGACTATAAATACCTTCTCGAAATTCCTCAACTTTCTGTTTCCCCGAAAATATTCTACGACTTTTAGATCGGCTGCAACATCAAAAAGAAAAGTGTAAATTTACGTTTTATCGAATATCTCGGTTCCTGAGCGAGATAGAGCCTTGAAATTTGGACTATAAATACCTTCTCGAAATTCCTCAACTTTCTGTATCCCCGAAAATATTCTACGACTTTTAGATCGGCTGCAACAACAAAAAGAAAAGTGTAAATTTACGTTTTATCGAATATCTCGGTTCCTGAGCGAGATAGAGCCTTGAAATTTTGACTATAAATACCTTTCTGTATCCCCGAATATAGTCTACGACTGTTCATTTACGTTTTATCGAATATCTCGGTTCCTGAGCGAGATAGAGCCTTGAAATTTGGACTATAAATACCTTTTCGAAATTCCTCAACTTTCTGTATCCCCGAATATAGTCTACGACTGTTCATTTACGTTTTATCGAATAACTCGGTTCCTGAGCGAGATAGAGCCTTGAAATTTGGACTATAAATACCTTCTCGAAATTCCTCAACTTTCTGTATCCCCGAAAATATTCTACGACTTTTAGATCGGCTGCAACATCAAAAAGAAAAGTGTAAATTTACGTTTTATCGAATATCTCGGTTCCTGAGCGAGATAGAGCCTTGAAATTTGGACTATAAATAACTTTCTGTATCCCCGAATATAGTCTACGACTGTTCATTTACGTTTTATCGAATATCTCGGTTCCTGAGCGAGATAGAGCCTTGAAATTTGGACTATAAATACCTTCTCGAAATTCCTCAACTTTCTGTATCCCCGAAAATATTCTACGACTTTTAGATCGGCTGCAACATCAAAAAGAAAAGTGTAAATTTACGTTTTATCGAATATCTCGGTTCCTGAGCGAGATAGAGCCTTGAAATTTGGACTATAAATACCTTCTCGAAATTCCTCAACTTTCTGTATCCCCGAAAATATTCTACGACTTTTAGATCGGCTGCAACATCAAAAAGAAAAGTGTAAATTTACGTTTTATCGAATATCTCGGTTCCTGAGCGAGATAGAGCCTTGAAATTTGGACTATAAATACCTTTCTGTATCCCCGAATATAGTCTACGACTGTTCATTTACGTTTTATCGAATATCTCGGTTCCTGAGCGAGATAGAGCCTTGAAATTTGGACTATAAATACCTTCTCGAAATTCCTCAACTTTCTGTATCCCCGAAAATATTCTACGACTTTTAGATCGGCTGCAACATCAAAAAGAAAAGTGTAAATTTACGTTTTATCGAATATCTCGGTTCCTGAGCGAGATAGAGCCTTGAAATTTGGACTATAAATAACTTTCTGTATCCCCGAATATAGTCTACGACTGTTCATTTACGTTTTATCGAATATCTCGGTTCCTGAGCGAGATAGAGCCTTGAAATTTTGACTATAAATACCTTCTCGAAATTCCTCAACTTTCTGTATCCCCGAAAATATTCTACGACTTTTAGATCGGCTGCAACATCAAAAAGAAAAGTGTAAATTTACGTTTTATCGAATATCTCGGTTCCTGAGCGAGATAGAGCCTTGAAATTTGGACTATAAATACCTTTCTGTATCCCCGAATATAGTCTACGACTGTTCATTTACGTTTTATCGAATATCTCGGTTCCTGAGCGAGATAGAGCCTTGAAATTTGGACTATAAATACCTTCTCGAAATTCCTCAACTTTCTGTATCCCCGAAAATATTCTACGACTTTTAGATCGGCTGCAACATCAAAAAGAAAAGTGTAAATTTACGTTTTATCGAATATCTCGGTTCCTGAGCGAGATAGAGCCTTGAAATTTGGACTATAAATAACTTTCTGTATCCCCGAATATAGTCTACGACTGTTCATTTACGTTTTATCGAATATCTCGGTTCCTGAGCGAGATAGAGCCTTGAAATTTGGACTATAAATACCTTCTCGAAATTCCTCAACTTTCTGTATCCCCGAAAATATTCTACGACTTTTAGATCGGCTGCAACATCAAAAAGAAAAGTGTAAATTTACGTTTTATCGAATATCTCGGTTCCTGAGCGAGATAGAGCCTTGAAATTTGGACTATAAATACCTTTCTGTATCCCCGAATATAGTCTACGACTGTTCATTTACGTTTTATCGAATATCTCGGTTCCTGAGCGAGATAGAGCCTTGAAATTTGGACTATAAATACCTTCTCGAAATTCCTCAACTTTCTGTATCCCCGAAAATATTCTACGACTTTTAGATCGGCTGCAACATCAAAAAGAAAAGTGTAAATTTACGTTTTATCGAATATCTCGGTTCCTGAGCGAGATAGAGCCTTGAAATTTGGACTATAAATACCTTCTCGAAATTCCTCAACTTTCTGTATCCCCGAAAATATTCTACGACTTTTAGATCGGCTGCAACAACAAAAAGAAAAGTGTAAATTTACGTTTTATCGAATATCTCGGTTCCTGAGCGAGATAGAGCCTTGAAATTTTGACTATAAATACCTTTCTGTATCCCCGAATATAGTCTACGACTGTTCATTTACGTTTTATCGAATATCTCGGTTCCTGAGCGAGATAGAGCCTTGAAATTTGGACTATAAATACCTTCTCGAAATTCCTCAACTTTCTGTATCCCCGAAAATATTCTACGACTTTTAGATCGGCTGTAACATCAAAAAGAAAAGTGTAAATTTACGTTTTATCGAATATCTCGGTTCCTGAGCGAGATAGAGCCTTGAAATTTGGACTATAAATACCTTCTCGAAATTCCTCAACTTTCTGTATCCCCGAAAATATTCTACGACTTTTAGATCGGCTGCAACATCAAAAAGAAAAGTGTAAATTTACGTTTTATCGAATATCTCGGTTCCTGAGCGAGATAGAGCCTTGAAATTTGGACTATAAATAACTTTCTGTATCCCCGAATATAGTCTACGACTGTTCATTTACGTTTTATCGAATATCTCGGTTCCTGAGCGAGATAGAGCCTTGAAATTTTGACTATAAATACCTTCTCGAAATTCCTCAACTTTCTGTATCCCCGAAAATATTCTACGACTTTTAGATCGGCTGCAACATCAAAAAGAAAAGTGTAAATTTACGTTTTATCGAATATCTCGGTTCCTGAGCGAGATAGAGCCTTGAAATTTGGACTATAAATACCTTTCTGTATCCCCGAATATAGTCTACGACTGTTCATTTACGTTTTATCGAATATCTCGGTTCCTGAGCGAGATAGAGCCTTGAAATTTGGACTATAAATACCTTCTCGAAATTCCTCAACTTTCTGTATCCCCGAAAATATTCTACGACTTTTAGATCGGCTGCAACATCAAAAAGAAAAGTGTAAATTTACGTTTTATCGAATATCTCGGTTCCTGAGCGAGATAGAGCCTTGAAATTTGGACTATAAATAACTTTCTGTATCCCCGAATATAGTCTACGACTGTTCATTTACGTTTTATCGAATATCTCGGTTCCTGAGCGAGATAGAGCCTTGAAATTTGGACTATAAATACCTTCTCGAAATTCCTCAACTTTCTGTATCCCCGAAAATATTCTACGACTTTTAGATCGGCTGCAACATCAAAAAGAAAAGTGTAAATTTACGTTTTATCGAATATCTCGGTTCCTGAGCGAGATAGAGCCTTGAAATTTGGACTATAAATACCTTTCTGTATCCCCGAATATAGTCTACGACTGTTCATTTACGTTTTATCGAATATCTCGGTTCCTGAGCGAGATAGAGCCTTGAAATTTGGACTATAAATACCTTCTCGAAATTCCTCAACTTTCTGTATCCCCGAAAATATTCTACGACTTTTAGATCGGCTGCAACATCAAAAAGAAAAGTGTAAATTTACGTTTTATCGAATATCTCGGTTCCTGAGCGAGATAGAGCCTTGAAATTTGGACTATAAATACCTTCTCGAAATTCCTCAACTTTCTGTATCCCCGAAAATATTCTACGACTTTTAGATCGGCTGCAACAACAAAAAGAAAAGTGTAAATTTACGTTTTATCGAATATCTCGGTTCCTGAGCGAGATAGAGCCTTGAAATTTTGACTATAAATACCTTTCTGTATCCCCGAATATAGTCTACGACTGTTCATTTACGTTTTATCGAATATCTCGGTTCCTGAGCGAGATAGAGCCTTGAAATTTGGACTATAAATACCTTTTCGAAATTCCTCAACTTTCTGTATCCCCGAATATAGTCTACGACTGTTCATTTACGTTTTATCGAATAACTCGGTTCCTGAGCGAGATAGAGCCTTGAAATTTGGACTATAAATACCTTCTCGAAATTCCTCAACTTTCTGTATCCCCGAAAATATTCTACGACTTTTAGATCGGCTGCAACATCAAAAAGAAAAGTGTAAATTTACGTTTTATCGAATATCTCGGTTCCTGAGCGAGATAGAGCCTTGAAATTTGGACTATAAATACCTTCTCGAAATTCCTCAACTTTCTGTTTCCCCGAAAATATTCTACGACTTTTAGATCGGCTGCAACATCAAAAAGAAAAGTGTAAATTTACGTTTTATCGAATATCTCGGTTCCTGAGCGAGATAGAGCCTTGAAATTTGGACTATAAATACCTTTCTGTATCCGCGAATATAGTCTACGACTGTTCATTTACGTTTTATCGAATATCTCGGTTCCTGAGCGAGATAGAGCCTTGAAATTTGGACTATAAATACCTTCTCGAAATTCCTCAACTTTCTGTATCCCCGAAAATATTCTACGACTTTTAGATCGGCTGCAACATCAAAAAGAAAAGTGTAAATTTACGTTTTATCGAATATCTCGGTTCCTGAGCGAGATAGAGCCTTGAAATTTGGACTATAAATACCTTCTCGAAATTCCTCAACTTTCTGTATCCCCGAAAATATTCTACGACTTTTAGATCGGCTGCAACAACAAAAAGAAAAGTGTAAATTTACGTTTTATCGAATATCTCGGTTCCTGAGCGAGATAGAGCCTTGAAATTTTGACTATAAATACCTTTCTGTATCCCCGAATATAGTCTACGACTGTTCATTTACGTTTTATCGAATATCTCGGTTCCTGAGCGAGATAGAGCCTTGAAATTTGGACTATAAATACCTTTTCGAAATTCCTCAACTTTCTGTATCCCCGAATATAGTCTACGACTGTTCATTTACGTTTTATCGAATATCTCGGTTCCTGAGCGAGATAGAGCCTTGAAATTTGGACTATAAATACCTTCTCGAAATTCCTCAACTTTCTGTTTCCCCGAAAATATTCTACGACTTTTAGATCGGCTGCAACATCAAAAAGAAAAGTGTAAATTTACGTTTTATCGAATATCTCGGTTCCTGAGCGAGATAGAGCCTTGAAATTTGGACTATAAATACCTTCTCGAAATTCCTCAACTTTCTGTATCCCCGAAAATATTCTACGACTTTTAGATCGGCTGCAACAACAAAAAGAAAAGTGTAAATTTACGTTTTATCGAATATCTCGGTTCCTGAGCGAGATAGAGCCTTGAAATTTTGACTATAAATACCTTTCTGTATCCCCGAATATAGTCTACGACTGTTCATTTACGTTTTATCGAATATCTCGGTTCCTGAGCGAGATAGAGCCTTGAAATTTGGACTATAAATACCTTTTCGAAATTCCTCAACTTTCTGTATCCCCGAATATAGTCTACGACTGTTCATTTACGTTTTATCGAATAACTCGGTTCCTGAGCGAGATAGAGCCTTGAAATTTGGACTATAAATACCTTCTCGAAATTCCTCAACTTTCTGTATCCTCGAAAATATTCTACGACTTTTAGATCGGCTGCAACATCAAAAAGAAAAGTGTAAATTTACGTTTTATCGAATATCTCGGTTCCTGAGCGAGATAGAGCCTTGAAATTTGGACTATAAATAACTTTCTGTATCCCCGAATATAGTCTACGACTGTTCATTTACGTTTTATCGAATATCTCGGTTCCTGAGCGAGATAGAGCCTTGAAATTTGGACTATAAATACCTTCTCGAAATTCCTCAACTTTCTGTATCCCCGAAAATATTCTACGACTTTTAGATCGGCTGCAACATCAAAAAGAAAAGTGTAAATTTACGTTTTATCGAATATCTCGGTTCCTGAGCGAGATAGAGCCTTGAAATTTGGACTATAAATACCTTCTCGAAATTCCTCAACTTTCTGTATCCCCGAAAATATTCTACGACTTTTAGATCGGCTGCAACATCAAAAAGAAAAGTGTAAATTTACGTTTTATCGAATATCTCGGTTCCTGAGCGAGATAGAGCCTTGAAATTTGGACTATAAATACCTTTCTGTATCCCCGAATATAGTCTACGACTGTTCATTTACGTTTTATCGAATATCTCGGTTCCTGAGCGAGATAGAGCCTTGAAATTTGGACTATAAATACCTTCTCGAAATTCCTCAACTTTCTGTATCCCCGAAAATATTCTACGACTTTTAGATCGGCTGCAACATCAAAAAGAAAAGTGTAAATTTACGTTTTATCGAATATCTCGGTTCCTGAGCGAGATAGAGCCTTGAAATTTGGACTATAAATAACTTTCTGTATCCCCGAATATAGTCTACGACTGTTCATTTACGTTTTATCGAATATCTCGGTTCCTGAGCGAGATAGAGCCTTGAAATTTGGACTATAAATACCTTCTCGAAATTCCTCAACTTTCTGTTTCCCCGAAAATATTCTACGACTTTTAGATCGGCTGCAACATCAAAAAGAAAAGTGTAAATTTACGTTTTATCGAATATCTCGGTTCCTGAGCGAGATAGAGCCTTGAAATTTGGACTATAAATACCTTCTCGAAATTCCTCAACTTTCTGTATCCCCGAAAATATTCTACGACTTTTAGATCGGCTGCAACAACAAAAAGAAAAGTGTAAATTTACGTTTTATCGAATATCTCGGTTCCTGAGCGAGATAGAGCCTTGAAATTTTGACTATAAATACCTTTCTGTATCCCCGAATATAGTCTACGACTGTTCATTTACGTTTTATCGAATATCTCGGTTCCTGAGCGAGATAGAGCCTTGAAATTTGGACTATAAATACCTTTTCGAAATTCCTCAACTTTCTGTATCCCCGAATATAGTCTACGACTGTTCATTTACGTTTTATCGAATAACTCGGTTCCTGAGCGAGATAGAGCCTTGAAATTTGGACTATAAATACCTTCTCGAAATTCCTCAACTTTCTGTATCCCCGAAAATATTCTACGACTTTTAGATCGGCTGCAACATCAAAAAGAAAAGTGTAAATTTACGTTTTATCGAATATCTCGGTTCCTGAGCGAGATAGAGCCTTGAAATTTGGACTATAAATAACTTTCTGTATCCCCGAATATAGTCTACGACTGTTCATTTACGTTTTATCGAATATCTCGGTTCCTGAGCGAGATAGAGCCTTGAAATTTGGACTATAAATACCTTCTCGAAATTCCTCAACTTTCTGTATCCCCGAAAATATTCTACGACTTTTAGATCGGCTGCAACATCAAAAAGAAAAGTGTAAATTTACGTTTTATCGAATATCTCGGTTCCTGAGCGAGATAGAGCCTTGAAATTTGGACTATAAATAACTTTCTGTATCCCCGAATATAGTCTACGACTGTTCATTTACGTTTTATCGAATATCTCGGTTCCTGAGCGAGATAGAGCCTTGAAATTTGGACTATAAATACCTTCTCGAAATTCCTCAACTTTCTGTATCCCCGAAAATATTCTACGACTTTTAGATCGGCTGCAACATCAAAAAGAAAAGTGTAAATTTACGTTTTATCGAATATCTCGGTTCCTGAGCGAGATAGAGCCTTGAAATTTGGACTATAAATACCTTCTCGAAATTCCTCAACTTTCTGTATCCCCGAAAATATTCTACGACTTTTAGATCGGCTGCAACATCAAAAAGAAAAGTGTAAATTTACGTTTTATCGAATATCTCGGTTCCTGAGCGAGATAGAGCCTTGAAATTTGGACTATAAATACCTTTCTGTATCCCCGAATATAGTCTACGACTGTTCATTTACGTTTTATCGAATATCTCGGTTCCTGAGCGAGATAGAGCCTTGAAATTTTGACTATAAATACCTTCTCGAAATTCCTCAACTTTCTGTATCCCCGAAAATATTCTACGACTTTTAGATCGGCTGCAACATCAAAAAGAAAAGTGTAAATTTACGTTTTATCGAATATCTCGGTTCCTGAGCGAGATAGAGCCTTGAAATTTGGACTATAAATACCTTTCTGTATCCCCGAATATAGTCTACGACTGTTCATTTACGTTTTATCGAATATCTCGGTTCCTGAGCGAGATAGAGCCTTGAAATTTGGACTATAAATACCTTCTCGAAATTCCTCAACTTTCTGTATCCCCGAAAATATTCTACGACTTTTAGATCGGCTGCAACAACAAAAAGAAAAGTGTAAATTTACGTTTTATCGAATATCTCGGTTCCTGAGCGAGATAGAGCCTTGAAATTTTGACTATAAATACCTTTCTGTATCCCCGAATATAGTCTACGACTGTTCATTTACGTTTTATCGAATATCTCGGTTCCTGAGCGAGATAGAGCCTTGAAATTTGGACTATAAATACCTTTTCGAAATTCCTCAACTTTCTGTATCCCCGAATATAGTCTACGACTGTTCATTTACGTTTTATCGAATATCTCGGTTCCTGAGCGAGATAGAGCCTTGAAATTTGGACTATAAATACCTTCTTGAAATTCCTCAACTTTCTGTATCCCCGAAAATATTCTACGACTTTTAGATCGGCTGCAACATCAAAAAGAAAAGTGTAAATTTACGTTTTATCGAATATCTCGGTTCCTGAGCGAGATAGAGCCTTGAAATTTGGACTATAAATACCTTTCTGTATCCCCGAATATAGTCTACGACTGTTCATTTACGTTTTATCGAATATCTCGGTTCCTGAGCGAGATAGAGCCTTGAAATTTGGACTATAAATACCTTTTCGAAATTCCTCAACTTTCTGTATCCCCGAATATAGTCTACGACTGTTCATTTACGTTTTATCGAATATCTCGGTTCCTGAGCGAGATAGAGCCTTGAAATTTGGACTATAAATACCTTTCTGTATCCCCGAATATAGTCTACGACTGTTCATTTACGTTTTATCGAATATCTCGGTTCCTGAGCGAGATAGAGCCTTGAAATTTGGACTATAAATACCTTTTCGAAATTCCTCAACTTTCTGTATCCCCGAATATAGTCTACGACTGTTCATTTACGTTTTATCGAATATCTCGGTTCCTGAGCGAGATAGAGCCTTGAAATTTGGACTATAAATACCTTCTCGAAATTCCTCAACTTTCTGTATCCCCGAAAATATTCTACGACTTTTAGATCGGCTGCAACATCAAAAAGAAAAGTGTAAATTTACGTTTTATCGAATATCTCGGTTCCTGAGCGAGATAGAGCCTTGAAATTTGGACTATAAATAACTTTCTGTATCCCCGAATATAGTCTACGACTGTTCATTTACGTTTTATCGAATATCTCGGTTCCTGAGCGAGATAGAGCCTTGAAATTTGGACTATAAATACCTTTTCGAAATTCCTCAACTTTCTGTATCCCCGAATATTGTCTACGACTGTTCATTTACGTTTTATCGAATATCTCGGTTCCTGAGCGAGATAGAGCCTTGAAATTTGGACTATAAATACCTTCTCGAAATTCCTCAACTTTCTGTATCCCCGAAAATATTCTACGACTTTTAGATCGGCTGCAACATCAAAAAGAAAAGTGTAAATTTACGTTTTATCGAATATCTCGGTTCCTGAGCGAGATAGAGCCTTGAAATTTGGACTATAAATACCTTTCTGTATCCCCGAATATAGTCTACGACTGTTCATTTACGTTTTATCGAATATCTCGGTTCCTGAGCGAGATAGAGCCTTGAAATTTGGACTATAAATACCTTCTCGAAATTCCTCAACTTTCTGTATCCCCGAAAATATTCTACGACTTTTAGATCGGCTGCAACAACAAAAAGAAAAGTGTAAATTTACGTTTTATCGAATATCTCGGTTCCTGAGCGAGATAGAGCCTTGAAATTTTGACTATAAATACCTTTCTGTATCCCCGAATATAGTCTACGACTGTTCATTTACGTTTTATCGAATATCTCGGTTCCTGAGCGAGATAGAGCCTTGAAATTTGGACTATAAATACCTTTTCGAAATTCCTCAACTTTCTGTATCCCCGAATATAGTCTACGACTGTTCATTTACGTTTTATCGAATATCTCGGTTCCTGAGCGAGATAGAGCCTTGAAATTTGGACTATAAATACCTTCTCGAAATTCCTCAACTTTCTGTATCCCCGAAAATATTCTACGACTTTTAGATCGGCTGCAACATCAAAAAGAAAAGTGTAAATTTACGTTTTATCGAATATCTCGGTTCCTGAGCGAGATAGAGCCTTGAAATTTGGACTATAAATACCTTTCTGTATCCCCGAATATAGTCTACGACTGTTCATTTACGTTTTATCGAATATCTCGGTTCCTGAGCGAGATAGAGCCTTGAAATTTGGACTATAAATACCTTTTCGAAATTCCTCAACTTTCTGTATCCCCGAATATAGTCTACGACTGTTCATTTACGTTTTATCGAATATCTCGGTTCCTGAGCGAGATAGAGCCTTGAAATTTGGACTATAAATACCTTTCTGTATCCCCGAATATAGTCTACGACTGTTCATTTACGTTTTATCGAATATCTCGGTTCCTGAGCGAGATAGAGCCTTGAAATTTGGACTATAAATACCTTTTCGAAATTCCTCAACTTTCTGTATCCCCGAATATAGTCTACGACTGTTCATTTACGTTTTATCGAATATCTCGGTTCCTGAGCGAGATAGAGCCTTGAAATTTGGACTATAAATACCTTCTCGAAATTCCTCAACTTTCTGTATCCCCGAAAATATTCTACGACTTTTAGATCGGCTGCAACATCAAAAAGAAAAGTGTAAATTTACGTTTTATCGAATATCTCGGTTCCTGAGCGAGATAGAGCCTTGAAATTTGGACTATAAATAACTTTCTGTATCCCCGAATATAGTCTACGACTGTTCATTTACGTTTTATCGAATATCTCGGTTCCTGAGCGAGATAGAGCCTTGAAATTTGGACTATAAATACCTTTTCGAAATTCCTCAACTTTCTGTATCCCCGAATATAGTCTACGACTGTTCATTTACGTTTTATCGAATATCTCGGTTCCTGAGCGAGATAGAGCCTTGAAATTTGGACTATAAATACCTTCTCGAAATTCCTCAACTTTCTGTATCCCCGAAAATATTCTACGACTTTTAGATCGGCTGCAACATCAAAAAGAAAAGTGTAAATTTACGTTTTATCGAATATCTCGGTTCCTGAGCGAGATAGAGCCTTGAAATTTGGACTATAAATACCTTCTCGAAATTCCTCAACTTTCTGTATCCCCGAAAATATTCTACGACTTTTAGATCGGCTGCAACATCAAAAAGAAAAGTGTAAATTTACGTTTTATCGAATATCTCGGTTCCTGAGCGAGATAGAGCCTTGAAATTTGGACTATAAATACCTTTCTGTATCCCCGAATATAGTCTACGACTGTTCATTTACGTTTTATCGAATATCTCGGTTCCTGAGCGAGATAGAGCCTTGAAATTTGGACTATAAATACCTTTTCGAAATTCCTCAACTTTCTGTATCCCCGAATATAGTCTACGACTGTTCATTTACGTTTTATCGAATATCTCGGTTCCTGAGCGAGATAGAGCCTTGAAATTTGGACTATAAATACCTTCTCGAAATTCCTCAACTTTCTGTATCCCCGAAAATATTCTACGACTTTTAGATCGGCTGCAACATCAAAAAGAAAAGTGTAAATTTACGTTTTATCGAATATCTCGGTTCCTGAGCGAGATAGAGCCTTGAAATTTGGACTATAAATACCTTTCTGTATCCCCGAATATAGTCTACGACTGTTCATTTACGTTTTATCGAATATCTCGGTTCCTGAGCGAGATAGAGCCTTGAAATTTGGACTATAAATACCTTTTCGAAATTCCTCAACTTTCTGTATCCCCGAATATAGTCTACGACTGTTCATTTACGTTTTATCGAATATCTCGGTTCCTGAGCGAGATAGAGCCTTGAAATTTGGACTATAAATACCTTCTCAAAATTCCTCAACTTTCTGTATCCCCGAAAATATTCTACGACTTTTAGATCGGCTGCAACATCAAAAAGAAAAGTGTAAATTTACGTTTTATCGAATATCTCGGTTCCTGAGCGAGATAGAGCCTTGAAATTTGGACTATAAATACCTTCTCGAAATTCCTCAACTTTCTGTATCCCCGAAAATATTCTACGACTTTTAGATCGGCTGCAACATCAAAAAGAAAAGTGTAAATTTACGTTTTATCGAATATCTCGGTTCCTGAGCGAGATAGAGCCTTGAAATTTGGACTATAAATACCTTCTCGAAATTCCTCAACTTTCTGTATCCCCGAAAATATTCTACGACTTTTAGATCGGCTGCAACATCAAAAAGAAAAGTGTAAATTTACGTTTTATCGAATATCTCGGTTCCTGAGCGAGATAGAGCCTTGAAATTTGGACTATAAATACCTTTCTGTATCCCCGAATATAGTCTACGACTGTTCATTTACGTTTTATCGAATATCTCGGTTCCTGAGCGAGATAGAGCCTTGAAATTTGGACTATAAATACCTTTTCGAAATTCCTCAACTTTCTGTATCCCCGAATATAGTCTACGACTGTTCATTTACGTTTTATCGAATATCTCGGTTCCTGAGCGAGATAGAGCCTTGAAATTTGGACTATAAATACCTTCTCGAAATTCCTCAACTTTCTGTATCCCCGAAAATATTCTACGACTTTTAGATCGGCTGCAACATCAAAAAGAAAAGTGTAAATTTACGTTTTATCGAATATCTCGGTTCCTGAGCGAGATAGAGCCTTGAAATTTGGACTATAAATACCTTCTCGAAATTCCTCAACTTTCTGTATCCCCGAAAATATTCTACGACTTTTAGATCGGCTGCAACATCAAAAAGAAAAGTGTAAATTTACGTTTTATCGAATATCTCGGTTCCTGAGCGAGATAGAGCCTTGAAATTTGGACTATAAATACCTTTCTGTATCCCCGAATATAGTCTACGACTGTTCATTTACGTTTTATCGAATATCTCGGTTCCTGAGCGAGATAGAGCCTTGAAATTTGGACTATAAATACCTTTTCGAAATTCCTCAACTTTCTGTATCCCCGAATATAGTCTACGACTGTTCATTTACGTTTTATCGAATATCTCGGTTCCTGAGCGAGATAGAGCCTTGAAATTTGGACTATAAATACCTTCTCAAAATTCCTCAACTTTCTGTATCCCCGAAAATATTCTACGACTTTTAGATCGGCTGCAACATCAAAAAGAAAAGTGTAAATTTACGTTTTATCGAATATCTCGGTTCCTGAGCGAGATAGAGCCTTGAAATTTGGACTATAAATACCTTTCTGTATCCCCGAATATAGTCTACGACTGTTCATTTACGTTTTATCGAATATCTCGGTTCCTGAGCGAGATAGAGACTTGAAATTTGGACTATAAATACCTTCTCGAAATTCCTCAACTTTCTGTATCCCCGAAAATATTCTACGACTTTTAGATCGGCTGCAACATCAAAAAGAAAAGTGTAAATTTACGTTTTATCGAATATCTCGGTTCCTGAGCGAGATAGAGCCTTGAAATTTGGACTATAAATACCTTCTCGAAATTCCTCAACTTTCTGTATCCCCGAAAATATTCTACGACTTTTAGATCGGCTGCAACATCAAAAAGAAAAGTGTAAATTTACGTTTTATCGAATATCTCGGTTCCTGAGCGAGATAGAGCCTTGAAATTTGGACTATAAATACCTTTCTGTATCCCCGAATATAGTCTACGACTGTTCATTTACGTTTTATCGAATATCTCGGTTCCTGAGCGAGATAGAGCCTTGAAATTTGGACTATAAATACCTTTTCGAAATTCCTCAACTTTCTGTATCCCCGAATATAGTCTACGACTGTTCATTTACGTTTTATCGAATATCTCGGTTCCTGAGCGAGATAGAGCCTTGAAATTTGGACTATAAATACCTTCTCGAAATTCCTCAACTTTCTGTATCCCCGAAAATATTCTACGACTTTTAGATCGGCTGCAACATCAAAAAGAAAAGTGTAAATTTACGTTTTATCGAATATCTCGGTTCCTGAGCGAGATAGAGCCTTGAAATTTGGACTATAAATACCTTCTCGAAATTCCTCAACTTTCTGTATCCCCGAAAATATTCTACGACTTTTAGATCGGCTGCAACATCAAAAAGAAAAGTGTAAATTTACGTTTTATCGAATATCTCGGTTCCTGAGCGAGATAGAGCCTTGAAATTTGGACTATAAATACCTTTCTGTATCCCCGAATATAGTCTACGACTGTTCATTTACGTTTTATCGAATATCTCGGTTCCTGAGCGAGATAGAGCCTTGAAATTTGGACTATAAATACCTTTTCGAAATTCCTCAACTTTCTGTATCCCCGAATATAGTCTACGACTGTTCATTTACGTTTTATCGAATATCTCGGTTCCTGAGCGAGATAGAGCCTTGAAATTTGGACTATAAATACCTTCTCGAAATTCCTCAACTTTCTGTATCCCCGAAAATATTCTACGACTTTTAGATCGGCTGCAACATCAAAAAGAAAAGTGTAAATTTACGTTTTATCGAATATCTCGGTTCCTTAACGAGATAGAGCCTTGAAATTTGGACTATAAATACCTTTCTGTATCCCCGAATATAGTCTACGACTGTTCATTTACGTTTTATCGAATATCTCGGTTCCTGAGCGAGATAGAGCCTTGAAATTTGGACTATAAATACCTTTTCGAAATTCCTCAACTTTCTGTATCCCCGAATATAGTCTACGACTGTTCATTTACGTTTTATCGAATATCTCGGTTCCTGAGCGAGATAGAGCCTTGAAATTTGGACTATAAATACCTTCTCGAAATTCCTCAACTTTCTGTATCCCCGAAAATATTCTACGACTTTTAGATCGGCTGCAACATCAAAAAGAAAAGTGTAAATTTACGTTTTATCGAATATCTCGGTTCCTGAGCGAGATAGAGCCTTGAAATTTGGACTATAAATACCTTCTCGAAATTCCTCAACTTTCTGTATCCCCGAAAATATTCTACGACTTTTAGATCGGCTGCAACATCAAAAAGAAAAGTGTAAATTTACGTTTTATCGAATATCTCGGTTCCTGAGCGAGATAGAGCCTTGAAATTTGGACTATAAATACCTTCTCGAAATTCCTCAACTTTCTGTATCCCCGAAAATATTCTACGACTTTTAGATCGGCTGCAACATCAAAAAGAAAAGTGTAAATTTACGTTTTATCGAATATCTCGGTTCCTGAGCGAGATAGAGCCTTGAAATTTGGACTATAAATACCTTTCTGTATCCCCGAATATAGTCTACGACTGTTCATTTACGTTTTATCGAATATCTCGGTTCCTGAGCGAGATAGAGCCTTGAAATTTGGACTATAAATACCTTTTCGAAATTCCTCAACTTTCTGTATCCCCGAATATAGTCTACGACTGTTCATTTACGTTTTATCGAATATCTCGGTTCCTGAGCGAGATAGAGCCTTGAAATTTGGACTATAAATACCTTCTCGAAATTCCTCAACTTTCTGTATCCCCGAAAATATTCTACGACTTTTAGATCGGCTGCAACATCAAAAAGAAAAGTGTAAATTTACGTTTTATCGAATATCTCGGTTCCTGAGCGAGATAGAGCCTTGAAATTTGGACTATAAATACCTTCTCGAAATTCCTCAACTTTCTGTATCCCCGAAAATATTCTACGACTTTTAGATCGGCTGCAACATCAAAAAGAAAAGTGTAAATTTACGTTTTATCGAATATCTCGGTTCCTGAGCGAGATAGAGCCTTGAAATTTGGACTATAAATACCTTTCTGTATCCCCGAATATAGTCTACGACTGTTCATTTACGTTTTATCGAATATCTCGGTTCCTGAGCGAGATAGAGCCTTGAAATTTGGACTATAAATACCTTTTCGAAATTCCTCAACTTTCTGTATCCCCGAATATAGTCTACGACTGTTCATTTACGTTTTATCGAATATCTCGGTTCCTGAGCGAGATAGAGCCTTGAAATTTGGACTATAAATACCTTCTCAAAATTCCTCAACTTTCTGTATCCCCGAAAATATTCTACGACTTTTAGATCGGCTGCAACATCAAAAAGAAAAGTGTAAATTTACGTTTTATCGAATATCTCGGTTCCTGAGCGAGATAGAGCCTTGAAATTTGGACTATAAATACCTTTCTGTATCCCCGAATATAGTCTACGACTGTTCATTTACGTTTTATCGAATATCTCGGTTCCTGAGCGAGATAGAGACTTGAAATTTGGACTATAAATACCTTCTCGAAATTCCTCAACTTTCTGTATCCCCGAAAATATTCTACGACTTTTAGATCGGCTGCAACATCAAAAAGAAAAGTGTAAATTTACGTTTTATCGAATATCTCGGTTCCTGAGCGAGATAGAGCCTTGAAATTTGGACTATAAATACCTTTCTGTATCCCCGAATATAGTCTACGACTGTTCATTTACGTTTTATCGAATATCTCGGTTCCTGAGCGAGATAGAGCCTTGAAATTTGGACTATAAATACCTTTTCGAAATTCCTCAACTTTCTGTATCCCCGAATATAGTCTACGACTGTTCATTTACGTTTTATCGAATATCTCGGTTCCTGAGCGAGATAGAGCCTTGAAATTTGGACTATAAATACCTTCTCAAAATTCCTCAACTTTCTGTATCCCCGAAAATATTCTACGACTTTTAGATCGGCTGCAACATCAAAAAGAAAAGTGTAAATTTACGTTTTATCGAATATCTCGGTTCCTGAGCGAGATAGAGCCTTGAAATTTGGACTATAAATACCTTTCTGTATCCCCGAATATAGTCTACGACTGTTCATTTACGTTTTATCGAATATCTCGGTTCCTGAGCGAGATAGAGACTTGAAATTTGGACTATAAATACCTTCTCGAAATTCCTCAACTTTCTGTATCCCCGAAAATATTCTACGACTTTTAGATCGGCTGCAACATCAAAAAGAAAAGTGTAAATTTACGTTTTATCGAATATCTCGGTTCCTGAGCGAGATAGAGCCTTGAAATTTGGACTATAAATACCTTCTCGAAATTCCTCAACTTTCTGTATCCCCGAAAATATTCTACGACTTTTAGATCGGCTGCAACATCAAAAAGAAAAGTGTAAATTTACGTTTTATCGAATATCTCGGTTCCTGAGCGAGATAGAGCCTTGAAATTTGGACTATAAATACCTTTCTGTATCCCCGAATATAGTCTACGACTGTTCATTTACGTTTTATCGAATATCTCGGTTCCTGAGCGAGATAGAGCCTTGAAATTTGGACTATAAATACCTTTTCGAAATTCCTCAACTTTCTGTATCCCCGAATATAGTCTACGACTGTTCATTTACGTTTTATCGAATATCTCGGTTCCTGAGCGAGATAGAGCCTTGAAATTTGGACTATAAATACCTTCTCGAAATTCCTCAACTTTCTGTATCCCCGAAAATATTCTACGACTTTTAGATCGGCTGCAACATCAAAAAGAAAAGTGTAAATTTACGTTTTATCGAATATCTCGGTTCCTGAGCGAGATAGAGCCTTGAAATTTGGACTATAAATACCTTCTCGAAATTCCTCAACTTTCTGTATCCCCGAAAATATTCTACGACTTTTAGATCGGCTGCAACATCAAAAAGAAAAGTGTAAATTTACGTTTTATCGAATATCTCGGTTCCTGAGCGAGATAGAGCCTTGAAATTTGGACTATAAATACCTTTCTGTATCCCCGAATATAGTCTACGACTGTTCATTTACGTTTTATCGAATATCTCGGTTCCTGAGCGAGATAGAGCCTTGAAATTTGGACTATAAATACCTTTTCGAAATTCCTCAACTTTCTGTATCCCCGAATATAGTCTACGACTGTTCATTTACGTTTTATCGAATATCTCGGTTCCTGAGCGAGATAGAGCCTTGAAATTTGGACTATAAATACCTTCTCAAAATTCCTCAACTTTCTGTATCCCCGAAAATATTCTACGACTTTTAGATCGGCTGCAACATCAAAAAGAAAAGTGTAAATTTACGTTTTATCGAATATCTCGGTTCCTGAGCGAGATAGAGCCTTGAAATTTGGACTATAAATACCTTTCTGTATCCCCGAATATAGTCTACGACTGTTCATTTACGTTTTATCGAATATCTCGGTTCCTGAGCGAGATAGAGACTTGAAATTTGGACTATAAATACCTTCTCGAAATTCCTCAACTTTCTGTATCCCCGAAAATATTCTACGACTTTTAGATCGGCTGCAACATCAAAAAGAAAAGTGTAAATTTACGTTTTATCGAATATCTCGGTTCCTGAGCGAGATAGAGCCTTGAAATTTGGACTATAAATACCTTCTCGAAATTCCTCAACTTTCTGTATCCCCGAAAATATTCTACGACTTTTAGATCGGCTGCAACATCAAAAAGAAAAGTGTAAATTTACGTTTTATCGAATATCTCGGTTCCTGAGCGAGATAGAGCCTTGAAATTTGGACTATAAATACCTTTCTGTATCCCCGAATATAGTCTACGACTGTTCATTTACGTTTTATCGAATATCTCGGTTCCTGAGCGAGATAGAGCCTTGAAATTTGGACTATAAATACCTTTTCGAAATTCCTCAACTTTCTGTATCCCCGAATATAGTCTACGACTGTTCATTTACGTTTTATCGAATATCTCGGTTCCTGAGCGAGATAGAGCCTTGAAATTTGGACTATAAATACCTTCTCGAAATTCCTCAACTTTCTGTATCCCCGAAAATATTCTACGACTTTTAGATCGGCTGCAACATCAAAAAGAAAAGTGTAAATTTACGTTTTATCGAATATCTCGGTTCCTGAGCGAGATAGAGCCTTGAAATTTGGACTATAAATACCTTCTCGAAATTCCTCAACTTTCTGTATCCCCGAAAATATTCTACGACTTTTAGATCGGCTGCAACATCAAAAAGAAAAGTGTAAATTTACGTTTTATCGAATATCTCGGTTCCTGAGCGAGATAGAGCCTTGAAATTTGGACTATAAATACCTTTCTGTATCCCCGAATATAGTCTACGACTGTTCATTTACGTTTTATCGAATATCTCGGTTCCTGAGCGAGATAGAGCCTTGAAATTTGGACTATAAATACCTTTTCGAAATTCCTCAACTTTCTGTATCCCCGAATATAGTCTACGACTGTTCATTTACGTTTTATCGAATATCTCGGTTCCTGAGCGAGATAGAGCCTTGAAATTTGGACTATAAATACCTTCTCGAAATTCCTCAACTTTCTGTATCCCCGAAAATATTCTACGACTTTTAGATCGGCTGCAACATCAAAAAGAAAAGTGTAAATTTACGTTTTATCGAATATCTCGGTTCCTGAGCGAGATAGAGCCTTGAAATTTGGACTATAAATACCTTCTCGAAATTCCTCAACTTTCTGTATCCCCGAATATAGTCTACGACTGTTCATTTACGTTTTATCGAATATCTCGGTTCCTGAGCGAGATAGAGCCTTGAAATTTGGACTATAAATACCTTCTCGAAATTCCTCAACTTTCTGTATCCCCGAAAATATTCTACGACTTTTAGATCGGCTGCAACATCAAAAAGAAAAGTGTAAATTTACGTTTTATCGAATATCTCGGTTCCTGAGCGAGATAGAGCCTTGAAATTTGGACTATAAATAACTTTCTGTATCCCCGAATATAGTCTACGACTGTTCATTTACGTTTTATCGAATATCTCGGTTCCTGAGCGAGATAGAGCCTTGAAATTTGGACTATAAATACCTTCTCGAAATTCCTCAACTTTCTGTATCCCCGAAAATATTCTACGACTTTTAGATCGGCTGCAACATCAAAAAGAAAAGTGTAAATTTACGTTTTATCGAATATCTCGGTTCCTGAGCGAGATAGAGCCTTGAAATTTGGACTATAAATACCTTTCTGTATCCCCGAATATAGTCTACGACTGTTCATTTACGTTTTATCGAATATCTCGGTTCCTGAGCGAGATAGAGCCTTGAAATTTGGACTATAAATACCTTTTCGAAATTCCTCAACTTTCTGTATCCCCGAATATAGTCTACGACTGTTCATTTACGTTTTATCGAATATCTCGGTTCCTGAGCGAGATAGAGCCTTGAAATTTGGACTATAAATACCTTCTCGAAATTCCTCAACTTTCTGTATCCCCGAAAATATTCTACGACTTTTAGATCGGCTGCAACATCAAAAAGAAAAGTGTAAATTTACGTTTTATCGAATATCTCGGTTCCTGAGCGAGATAGAGCCTTGAAATTTGGACTATAAATACCTTTTCGAAATTCCTCAACTTTCTGTATCCCCGAATATAGTCTACGACTGTTCATTTACGTTTTATCAAATATCTCGGTTCCTGAGCGAGATAGAGACTTGAAATTTGGACTATAAATACCTTCTCAAAATTCCTCAACTTTCTGTATCCCCGAAAATATTCTACGACTTTTAGATCGGCTGCAACATCAAAAAGAAAAGTGTAAATTTACGTTTTATCGAATATCTCGGTTCCTGAGCGAGATAGAGCCTTGAAATTTGGACTATAAATACCTTTCTGTATCCCCGAATATAGTCTACGACTGTTCATTTACGTTTTATCGAATATCTCGGTTCCTGAGCGAGATAGAGACTTGAAATTTGGACTATAAATACCTTCTCGAAATTCCTCAACTTTCTGTATCCCCGAAAATATTCTACGACTTTTAGATCGGCTGCAACATCAAAAAGAAAAGTGTAAATTTACGTTTTATCGAATATCTCGGTTCCTGAGCGAGATAGAGCCTTGAAATTTGGACTATAAATACCTTCTCGAAATTCCTCAACTTTCTGTATCCCCGAAAATATTCTACGACTTTTAGATCGGCTGCAACATCAAAAAGAAAAGTGTAAATTTACGTTTTATCGAATATCTCGGTTCCTGAGCGAGATAGAGCCTTGAAATTTGGACTATAAATACCTTTCTGTATCCCCGAATATAGTCTACGACTGTTCATTTACGTTTTATCGAATATCTCGGTTCCTGAGCGAGATAGAGCCTTGAAATTTGGACTATAAATACCTTTTCGAAATTCCTCAACTTTCTGTATCCCCGAATATAGTCTACGACTGTTCATTTACGTTTTATCGAATATCTCGGTTCCTGAGCGAGATAGAGCCTTGAAATTTGGACTATAAATACCTTCTCGAAATTCCTCAACTTTCTGTATCCCCGAAAATATTCTACGACTTTTAGATCGGCTGCAACATCAAAAAGAAAAGTGTAAATTTACGTTTTATCGAATATCTCGGTTCCTGAGCGAGATAGAGCCTTGAAATTTGGACTATAAATACCTTTCTGTATCCCCGAATATAGTCTACGACTGTTCATTTACGTTTTATCGAATATCTCGGTTCCTGAGCGAGATAGAGCCTTGAAATTTGGACTATAAATACCTTTTCGAAATTCCTCAACTTTCTGTATCCCCGAATATAGTCTACGACTGTTCATTTACGTTTTATCGAATATCTCGGTTCCTGAGCGAGATAGAGCCTTGAAATTTGGACTATAAATACCTTCTCGAAATTCCTCAACTTTCTGTATCCCCGAAAATATTCTACGACTTTTAGATCGGCTGCAACATCAAAAAGAAAAGTGTAAATTTACGTTTTATCGAATATCTCGGTTCCTGAGCGAGATAGAGCCTTGAAATTTGGACTATAAATACCTTCTCGAAATTCCTCAACTTTCTGTATCCCCGAATATAGTCTACGACTGTTCATTTACGTTTTATCGAATATCTCGGTTCCTGAGCGAGATAGAGCCTTGAAATTTGGACTATAAATACCTTCTCGAAATTCCTCAACTTTCTGTATCCCCGAAAATATTCTACGACTTTTAGATCGGCTGCAACATCAAAAAGAAAAGTGTAAATTTACGTTTTATCGAATATCTCGGTTCCTGAGCGAGATAGAGCCTTGAAATTTGGACTATAAATAACTTTCTGTATCCCCGAATATAGTCTACGACTGTTCATTTACGTATAAATACCTTCTCGAAATTCCTCAACTTTCTGTATCCCCGAAAATATTCTACGACTTTTAGATCGGCTGCAACATCAAAAAGAAAAGTGTAAATTTACGTTTTATCGAATATCTCGGTTCCTGAGCGAGATAGAGCCTTGAAATTTGGACTATAAATACCTTTCTGTATCCCCGAATATAGTCTACGACTGTTCATTTACGTTTTATCGAATATCTCGGTTCCTGAGCGAGATAGAGCCTTGAAATTTGGACTATAAATACCTTTTCGAAATTCCTCAACTTTCTGTATCCCCGAATATAGTCTACGACTGTTCATTTACGTTTTATCGAATATCTCGGTTCCTGAGCGAGATAGAGCCTTGAAATTTGGACTATAAATACCTTCTCGAAATTCCTCAACTTTCTGTATCCCCGAAAATATTCTACGACTTTTAGATCGGCTGCAACATCAAAAAGAAAAGTGTAAATTTACGTTTTATCGAATATCTCGGTTCCTGAGCGAGATAGAGCCTTGAAATTTGGACTATAAATACCTTTCTGTATCCCCGAATATAGTCTACGACTGTTCATTTACGTTTTATCGAATATCTCGGTTCCTGAGCGAGATAGAGCCTTGAAATTTGGACTATAAATACCTTTTCGAAATTCCTCAACTTTCTGTATCCCCGAATATAGTCTACGACTGTTCATTTACGTTTTATCGAATATCTCGGTTCCTGAGCGAGATAGAGCCTTGAAATTTGGACTATAAATACCTTCTCAAAATTCCTCAACTTTCTGTATCCCCGAAAATATTCTACGACTTTTAGATCGGCTGCAACATCAAAAAGAAAAGTGTAAATTTACGTTTTATCGAATATCTCGGTTCCTGAGCGAGATAGAGCCTTGAAATTTGGACTATAAATACCTTTCTGTATCCCCGAATATAGTCTACGACTGTTCATTTACGTTTTATCGAATATCTCGGTTCCTGAGCGAGATAGAGACTTGAAATTTGGACTATAAATACCTTCTCGAAATTCCTCAACTTTCTGTATCCCCGAAAATATTCTACGACTTTTAGATCGGCTGCAACATCAAAAAGAAAAGTGTAAATTTACGTTTTATCGAATATCTCGGTTCCTGAGCGAGATAGAGCCTTGAAATTTGGACTATAAATACCTTCTCGAAATTCCTCAACTTTCTGTATCCCCGAAAATATTCTACGACTTTTAGATCGGCTGCAACATCAAAAAGAAAAGTGTAAATTTACGTTTTATCGAATATCTCGGTTCCTGAGCGAGATAGAGCCTTGAAATTTGGACTATAAATACCTTTCTGTATCCCCGAATATAGTCTACGACTGTTCATTTACGTTTTATCGAATATCTCGGTTCCTGAGCGAGATAGAGCCTTGAAATTTGGACTATAAATACCTTTTCGAAATTCCTCAACTTTCTGTATCCCCGAATATAGTCTACGACTGTTCATTTACGTTTTATCGAATATCTCGGTTCCTGAGCGAGATAGAGCCTTGAAATTTGGACTATAAATACCTTCTCGAAATTCCTCAACTTTCTGTATCCCCGAAAATATTCTACGACTTTTAGATCGGCTGCAACATCAAAAAGAAAAGTGTAAATTTACGTTTTATCGAATATCTCGGTTCCTGAGCGAGATAGAGCCTTGAAATTTGGACTATAAATACCTTCTCGAAATTCCTCAACTTTCTGTATCCCCGAAAATATTCTACGACTTTTAGATCGGCTGCAACATCAAAAAGAAAAGTGTAAATTTACGTTTTATCGAATATCTCGGTTCCTGAGCGAGATAGAGCCTTGAAATTTGGACTATAAATACCTTTCTGTATCCCCGAATATAGTCTACGACTGTTCATTTACGTTTTATCGAATATCTCGGTTCCTGAGCGAGATAGAGCCTTGAAATTTGGACTATAAATACCTTTTCGAAATTCCTCAACTTTCTGTATCCCCGAATATAGTCTACGACTGTTCATTTACGTTTTATCGAATATCTCGGTTCCTGAGCGAGATAGAGCCTTGAAATTTGGACTATAAATACCTTCTCAAAATTCCTCAACTTTCTGTATCCCCGAAAATATTCTACGACTTTTAGATCGGCTGCAACATCAAAAAGAAAAGTGTAAATTTACGTTTTATCGAATATCTCGGTTCCTGAGCGAGATAGAGCCTTGAAATTTGGACTATAAATACCTTTCTGTATCCCCGAATATAGTCTACGACTGTTCATTTACGTTTTATCGAATATCTCGGTTCCTGAGCGAGATAGAGACTTGAAATTTGGACTATAAATACCTTCTCGAAATTCCTCAACTTTCTGTATCCCCGAAAATATTCTACGACTTTTAGATCGGCTGCAACATCAAAAAGAAAAGTGTAAATTTACGTTTTATCGAATATCTCGGTTCCTGAGCGAGATAGAGCCTTGAAATTTGGACTATAAATACCTTCTCGAAATTCCTCAACTTTCTGTATCCCCGAAAATATTCTACGACTTTTAGATCGGCTGCAACATCAAAAAGAAAAGTGTAAATTTACGTTTTATCGAATATCTCGGTTCCTGAGCGAGATAGAGCCTTGAAATTTGGACTATAAATACCTTCTCGAAATTCCTCAACTTTCTGTATCCCCGAAAATATTCTACGACTTTTAGATCGGCTGCAACATCAAAAAGAAAAGTGTAAATTTACGTTTTATCGAATATCTCGGTTCCTGAGCGAGATAGAGCCTTGAAATTTGGACTATAAATACCTTTCTGTATCCCCGAATATAGTCTACGACTGTTCATTTACGTTTTATCGAATATCTCGGTTCCTGAGCGAGATAGAGCCTTGAAATTTGGACTATAAATACCTTTTCGAAATTCCTCAACTTTCTGTATCCCCGAATATAGTCTACGACTGTTCATTTACGTTTTATCGAATATCTCGGTTCCTGAGCGAGATAGAGCCTTGAAATTTGGACTATAAATACCTTCTCGAAATTCCTCAACTTTCTGTATAAATACCTTCTCGAAATTCCTCAACTTTCTGTATCCCCGAAAATATTCTACGACTTTTAGATCGGCTGCAACATCAAAAAGAAAAGTGTAAATTTACGTTTTATCGAATATCTCGGTTCCTGAGCGAGATAGAGCCTTGAAATTTGGACTATAAATACCTTCTCGAAATTCCTCAACTTTCTGTATCCCCGAAAATATTCTACGACTTTTAGATCGGCTGCAACATCAAAAAGAAAAGTGTAAATTTACGTTTTATCGAATATCTCGGTTCCTGAGCGAGATAGAGCCTTGAAATTTGGACTATAAATACCTTTCTGTATCCCCGAATATAGTCTACGACTGTTCATTTACGTTTTATCGAATATCTCGGTTCCTGAGCGAGATAGAGCCTTGAAATTTGGACTATAAATACCTTTTCGAAATTCCTCAACTTTCTGTATCCCCGAATATAGTCTACGACTGTTCATTTACGTTTTATCGAATATCTCGGTTCCTGAGCGAGATAGAGCCTTGAAATTTGGACTATAAATACCTTCTCAAAATTCCTCAACTTTCTGTATCCCCGAAAATATTCTACGACTTTTAGATCGGCTGCAACATCAAAAAGAAAAGTGTAAATTTACGTTTTATCGAATATCTCGGTTCCTGAGCGAGATAGAGCCTTGAAATTTGGACTATAAATACCTTTCTGTATCCCCGAATATAGTCTACGACTGTTCATTTACGTTTTATCGAATATCTCGGTTCCTGAGCGAGATAGAGCCTTGAAATTTGGACTATAAATACCTTCTCAAAATTCCTCAACTTTCTGTATCCCCGAAAATATTCTACGACTTTTAGATCGGCTGCAACATCAAAAAGAAAAGTGTAAATTTACGTTTTATCGAATATCTCGGTTCCTGAGCGAGATAGAGCCTTGAAATTTGGACTATAAATACCTTTCTGTATCCCCGAATATAGTCTACGACTGTTCATTTACGTTTTATCGAATATCTCGGTTCCTGAGCGAGATAGAGCCTTGAAATTTGGACTATAAATACCTTCTCGAAATTCCTCAACTTTCTGTATCCCCGAAAATATTCTACGACTTTTAGATCGGCTGCAACATCAAAAAGAAAAGTGTAAATTTACGTTTTATCGAATATCTCGGTTCCTGAGCGAGATAGAGCCTTGAAATTTGGACTATAAATACCTTCTCGAAATTCCTCAACTTTCTGTATCCCCGAAAATATTCTACGACTTTTAGATCGGCTGCAACATCAAAAAGAAAAGTGTAAATTTACGTTTTATCGAATATCTCGGTTCCTGAGCGAGATAGAGCCTTGAAATTTGGACTATAAATACCTTTCTGTATCCCCGAATATAGTCTACGACTGTTCATTTACGTTTTATCGAATATCTCGGTTCCTGAGCGAGATAGAGCCTTGAAATTTGGACTATAAATACCTTTTCGAAATTCCTCAACTTTCTGTATCCCCGAATATAGTCTACGACTGTTCATTTACGTTTTATCGAATATCTCGGTTCCTGAGCGAGATAGAGCCTTGAAATTTGGACTATAAATACCTTCTCGAAATTCCTCAACTTTCTGTATAAATACCTTCTCGAAATTCCTCAACTTTCTGTATCCCCGAAAATATTCTACGACTTTTAGATCGGCTGCAACATCAAAAAGAAAAGTGTAAATTTACGTTTTATCGAATATCTCGGTTCCTGAGCGAGATAGAGCCTTGAAATTTGGACTATAAATACCTTCTCGAAATTCCTCAACTTTCTGTATCCCCGAAAATATTCTACGACTTTTAGATCGGCTGCAACATCAAAAAGAAAAGTGTAAATTTACGTTTTATCGAATATCTCGGTTCCTGAGCGAGATAGAGCCTTGAAATTTGGACTATAAATACCTTTCTGTATCCCCGAATATAGTCTACGACTGTTCATTTACGTTTTATCGAATATCTCGGTTCCTGAGCGAGATAGAGCCTTGAAATTTGGACTATAAATACCTTTTCGAAATTCCTCAACTTTCTGTATCCCCGAATATAGTCTACGACTGTTCATTTACGTTTTATCGAATATCTCGGTTCCTGAGCGAGATAGAGCCTTGAAATTTGGACTATAAATACCTTCTCAAAATTCCTCAACTTTCTGTATCCCCGAAAATATTCTACGACTTTTAGATCGGCTGCAACATCAAAAAGAAAAGTGTAAATTTACGTTTTATCGAATATCTCGGTTCCTGAGCGAGATAGAGCCTTGAAATTTGGACTATAAATACCTTTCTGTATCCCCGAATATAGTCTACGACTGTTCATTTACGTTTTATCGAATATCTCGGTTCCTGAGCGAGATAGAGCCTTGAAATTTGGACTATAAATACCTTCTCAAAATTCCTCAACTTTCTGTATCCCCGAAAATATTCTACGACTTTTAGATCGGCTGCAACATCAAAAAGAAAAGTGTAAATTTACGTTTTATCGAATATCTCGGTTCCTGAGCGAGATAGAGCCTTGAAATTTGGACTATAAATACCTTTCTGTATCCCCGAATATAGTCTACGACTGTTCATTTACGTTTTATCGAATATCTCGGTTCCTGAGCGAGATAGAGACTTGAAATTTGGACTATAAATACCTTCTCGAAATTCCTCAACTTTCTGTATCCCCGAAAATATTCTACGACTTTTAGATCGGCTGCAACATCAAAAAGAAAAGTGTAAATTTACGTTTTATCGAATATCTCGGTTCCTGAGCGAGATAGAGCCTTGAAATTTGGACTATAAATACCTTCTCGAAATTCCTCAACTTTCTGTATCCCCGAAAATATTCTACGACTTTTAGATCGGCTGCAACATCAAAAAGAAAAGTGTAAATTTACGTTTTATCGAATATCTCGGTTCCTGAGCGAGATAGAGCCTTGAAATTTGGACTATAAATACCTTTCTGTATCCCCGAATATAGTCTACGACTGTTCATTTACGTTTTATCGAATATCTCGGTTCCTGAGCGAGATAGAGCCTTGAAATTTGGACTATAAATACCTTTTCGAAATTCCTCAACTTTCTGTATCCCCGAATATAGTCTACGACTGTTCATTTACGTTTTATCGAATATCTCGGTTCCTGAGCGAGATAGAGCCTTGAAATTTGGACTATAAATACCTTCTCGAAATTCCTCAACTTTCTGTATCCCCGAAAATATTCTACGACTTTTAGATCGGCTGCAACATCAAAAAGAAAAGTGTAAATTTACGTTTTATCGAATATCTCGGTTCCTGAGCGAGATAGAGCCTTGAAATTTGGACTATAAATACCTTCTCGAAATTCCTCAACTTTCTGTATCCCCGAAAATATTCTACGACTTTTAGATCGGCTGCAACATCAAAAAGAAAAGTGTAAATTTACGTTTTATCGAATATCTCGGTTCCTGAGCGAGATAGAGCCTTGAAATTTGGACTATAAATACCTTTCTGTATCCCCGAATATAGTCTACGACTGTTCATTTACGTTTTATCGAATATCTCGGTTCCTGAGCGAGATAGAGCCTTGAAATTTGGACTATAAATACCTTTTCGAAATTCCTCAACTTTCTGTATCCCCGAATATAGTCTACGACTGTTCATTTACGTTTTATCGAATATCTCGGTTCCTGAGCGAGATAGAGCCTTGAAATTTGGACTATAAATACCTTCTCAAAATTCCTCAACTTTCTGTATCCCCGAAAATATTCTACGACTTTTAGATCGGCTGCAACATCAAAAAGAAAAGTGTAAATTTACGTTTTATCGAATATCTCGGTTCCTGAGCGAGATAGAGCCTTGAAATTTGGACTATAAATACCTTTCTGTATCCCCGAATATAGTCTACGACTGTTCATTTACGTTTTATCGAATATCTCGGTTCCTGAGCGAGATAGAGACTTGAAATTTGGACTATAAATACCTTCTCGAAATTCCTCAACTTTCTGTATCCCCGAAAATATTCTACGACTTTTAGATCGGCTGCAACATCAAAAAGAAAAGTGTAAATTTACGTTTTATCGAATATCTCGGTTCCTGAGCGAGATAGAGCCTTGAAATTTGGACTATAAATACCTTCTCGAAATTCCTCAACTTTCTGTATCCCCGAAAATATTCTACGACTTTTAGATCGGCTGCAACATCAAAAAGAAAAGTGTAAATTTACGTTTTATCGAATATCTCGGTTCCTGAGCGAGATAGAGCCTTGAAATTTGGACTATAAATACCTTCTCGAAATTCCTCAACTTTCTGTATCCCCGAAAATATTCTACGACTTTTAGATCGGCTGCAACATCAAAAAGAAAAGTGTAAATTTACGTTTTATCGAATATCTCGGTTCCTGAGCGAGATAGAGCCTTGAAATTTGGACTATAAATACCTTTCTGTATCCCCGAATATAGTCTACGACTGTTCATTTACGTTTTATCGAATATCTCGGTTCCTGAGCGAGATAGAGCCTTGAAATTTGGACTATAAATACCTTTTCGAAATTCCTCAACTTTCTGTATCCCCGAATATAGTCTACGACTGTTCATTTACGTTTTATCGAATATCTCGGTTCCTGAGCGAGATAGAGCCTTGAAATTTGGACTATAAATACCTTCTCAAAATTCCTCAACTTTCTGTATCCCCGAAAATATTCTACGACTTTTAGATCGGCTGCAACATCAAAAAGAAAAGTGTAAATTTACGTTTTATCGAATATCTCGGTTCCTGAGCGAGATAGAGCCTTGAAATTTGGACTATAAATACCTTTCTGTATCCCCGAATATAGTCTACGACTGTTCATTTACGTTTTATCGAATATCTCGGTTCCTGAGCGAGATAGAGACTTGAAATTTGGACTATAAATACCTTCTCGAAATTCCTCAACTTTCTGTATCCCCGAAAATATTCTACGACTTTTAGATCGGCTGCAACATCAAAAAGAAAAGTGTAAATTTACGTTTTATCGAATATCTCGGTTCCTGAGCGAGATAGAGCCTTGAAATTTGGACTATAAATACCTTCTCGAAATTCCTCAACTTTCTGTATCCCCGAAAATATTCTACGACTTTTAGATCGGCTGCAACATCAAAAAGAAAAGTGTAAATTTACGTTTTATCGAATATCTCGGTTCCTGAGCGAGATAGAGCCTTGAAATTTGGACTATAAATACCTTTCTGTATCCCCGAATATAGTCTACGACTGTTCATTTACGTTTTATCGAATATCTCGGTTCCTGAGCGAGATAGAGCCTTGAAATTTGGACTATAAATACCTTTTCGAAATTCCTCAACTTTCTGTATCCCCGAATATAGTCTACGACTGTTCATTTACGTTTTATCGAATATCTCGGTTCCTGAGCGAGATAGAGCCTTGAAATTTGGACTATAAATACCTTCTCGAAATTCCTCAACTTTCTGTATCCCCGAAAATATTCTACGACTTTTAGATCGGCTGCAACATCAAAAAGAAAAGTGTAAATTTACGTTTTATCGAATATCTCGGTTCCTGAGCGAGATAGAGCCTTGAAATTTGGACTATAAATACCTTCTCGAAATTCCTCAACTTTCTGTATCCCCGAAAATATTCTACGACTTTTAGATCGGCTGCAACATCAAAAAGAAAAGTGTAAATTTACGTTTTATCGAATATCTCGGTTCCTGAGCGAGATAGAGCCTTGAAATTTGGACTATAAATACCTTTCTGTATCCCCGAATATAGTCTACGACTGTTCATTTACGTTTTATCGAATATCTCGGTTCCTGAGCGAGATAGAGCCTTGAAATTTGGACTATAAATACCTTTTCGAAATTCCTCAACTTTCTGTATCCCCGAATATAGTCTACGACTGTTCATTTACGTTTTATCGAATATCTCGGTTCCTGAGCGAGATAGAGCCTTATAATTTGGACTATAAATACCTTCTCAAAATTCCTCAACTTTCTGTATCCCCGAAAATATTCTACGACTTTTAGATCGGCTGCAACATCAAAAAGAAAAGTGTAAATTTACGTTTTATCGAATATCTCGGTTCCTGAGCGAGATAGAGCCTTGAAATTTGGACTATAAATACCTTTCTGTATCCCCGAATATAGTCTACGACTGTTCATTTACGTTTTATCGAATATCTCGGTTCCTGAGCGAGATAGAGACTTGAAATTTGGACTATAAATACCTTCTCGAAATTCCTCAACTTTCTGTATCCCCGAAAATATTCTACGACTTTTAGATCGGCTGCAACATCAAAAAGAAAAGTGTAAATTTACGTTTTATCGAATATCTCGGTTCCTGAGCGAGATAGAGCCTTGAAATTTGGACTATAAATACCTTCTCGAAATTCCTCAACTTTCTGTATCCCCGAAAATATTCTACGACTTTTAGATCGGCTGCAACATCAAAAAGAAAAGTGTAAATTTACGTTTTATCGAATATCTCGGTTCCTGAGCGAGATAGAGCCTTGAAATTTGGACTATAAATACCTTTCTGTATCCCCGAATATAGTCTACGACTGTTCATTTACGTTTTATCGAATATCTCGGTTCCTGAGCGAGATAGAGCCTTGAAATTTGGACTATAAATACCTTTTCGAAATTCCTCAACTTTCTGTATCCCCGAATATAGTCTACGACTGTTCATTTACGTTTTATCGAATATCTCGGTTCCTGAGCGAGATAGAGCCTTGAAATTTGGACTATAAATACCTTCTCGAAATTCCTCAACTTTCTGTATCCCCGAAAATATTCTACGACTTTTAGATCGGCTGCAACATCAAAAAGAAAAGTGTAAATTTACGTTTTATCGAATATCTCGGTTCCTGAGCGAGATAGAGCCTTGAAATTTGGACTATAAATACCTTCTCGAAATTCCTCAACTTTCTGTATCCCCGAAAATATTCTACGACTTTTAGATCGGCTGCAACATCAAAAAGAAAAGTGTAAATTTACGTTTTATCGAATATCTCGGTTCCTGAGCGAGATAGAGCCTTGAAATTTGGACTATAAATACCTTTCTGTATCCCCGAATATAGTCTACGACTGTTCATTTACGTTTTATCGAATATCTCGGTTCCTGAGCGAGATAGAGCCTTGAAATTTGGACTATAAATACCTTTTCGAAATTCCTCAACTTTCTGTATCCCCGAATATAGTCTACGACTGTTCATTTACGTTTTATCGAATATCTCGGTTCCTGAGCGAGATAGAGCCTTGAAATTTGGACTATAAATACCTTCTCGAAATTCCTCAACTTTCTGTATAAATACCTTCTCGAAATTCCTCAACTTTCTGTATCCCCGAAAATATTCTACGACTTTTAGATCGGCTGCAACATCAAAAAGAAAAGTGTAAATTTACGTTTTATCGAATATCTCGGTTCCTGAGCGAGATAGAGCCTTGAAATTTGGACTATAAATACCTTCTCGAAATTCCTCAACTTTCTGTATCCCCGAAAATATTCTACGACTTTTAGATCGGCTGCAACATCAAAAAGAAAAGTGTAAATTTACGTTTTATCGAATATCTCGGTTCCTGAGCGAGATAGAGCCTTGAAATTTGGACTATAAATACCTTTCTGTATCCCCGAATATAGTCTACGACTGTTCATTTACGTTTTATCGAATATCTCGGTTCCTGAGCGAGATAGAGCCTTGAAATTTGGACTATAAATACCTTTTCGAAATTCCTCAACTTTCTGTATCCCCGAATATAGTCTACGACTGTTCATTTACGTTTTATCGAATATCTCGGTTCCTGAGCGAGATAGAGCCTTGAAATTTGGACTATAAATACCTTCTCAAAATTCCTCAACTTTCTGTATCCCCGAAAATATTCTACGACTTTTAGATCGGCTGCAACATCAAAAAGAAAAGTGTAAATTTACGTTTTATCGAATATCTCGGTTCCTGAGCGAGATAGAGCCTTGAAATTTGGACTATAAATACCTTTCTGTATCCCCGAATATAGTCTACGACTGTTCATTTACGTTTTATCGAATATCTCGGTTCCTGAGCGAGATAGAGACTTGAAATTTGGACTATAAATACCTTCTCGAAATTCCTCAACTTTCTGTATCCCCGAAAATATTCTACGACTTTTAGATCGGCTGCAACATCAAAAAGAAAAGTGTAAATTTACGTTTTATCGAATATCTCGGTTCCTGAGCGAGATAGAGCCTTGAAATTTGGACTATAAATACCTTCTCGAAATTCCTCAACTTTCTGTATCCCCGAAAATATTCTACGACTTTTAGATCGGCTGCAACATCAAAAAGAAAAGTGTAAATTTACGTTTTATCGAATATCTCGGTTCCTGAGCGAGATAGAGCCTTGAAATTTGGACTATAAATACCTTTCTGTATCCCCGAATATAGTCTACGACTGTTCATTTACGTTTTATCGAATATCTCGGTTCCTGAGCGAGATAGAGCCTTGAAATTTGGACTATAAATACCTTTTCGAAATTCCTCAACTTTCTGTATCCCCGAATATAGTCTACGACTGTTCATTTACGTTTTATCGAATATCTCGGTTCCTGAGCGAGATAGAGCCTTGAAATTTGGACTATAAATACCTTCTCAAAATTCCTCAACTTTCTGTATCCCCGAAAATATTCTACGACTTTTAGATCGGCTGCAACATCAAAAAGAAAAGTGTAAATTTACGTTTTATCGAATATCTCGGTTCCTGAGCGAGATAGAGCCTTGAAATTTGGACTATAAATACCTTTCTGTATCCCCGAATATAGTCTACGACTGTTCATTTACGTTTTATCGAATATCTCGGTTCCTGAGCGAGATAGAGACTTGAAATTTGGACTATAAATACCTTCTCGAAATTCCTCAACTTTCTGTATCCCCGAAAATATTCTACGACTTTTAGATCGGCTGCAACATCAAAAAGAAAAGTGTAAATTTACGTTTTATCGAATATCTCGGTTCCTGAGCGAGATAGAGCCTTGAAATTTGGACTATAAATACCTTTCTGTATCCCCGAATATAGTCTACGACTGTTCATTTACGTTTTATCGAATATCTCGGTTCCTGAGCGAGATAGAGCCTTGAAATTTGGACTATAAATACCTTTTCGAAATTCCTCAACTTTCTGTATCCCCGAATATAGTCTACGACTGTTCATTTACGTTTTATCGAATATCTCGGTTCCTGAGCGAGATAGAGCCTTGAAATTTGGACTATAAATACCTTCTCGAAATTCCTCAACTTTCTGTATCCCCGAAAATATTCTACGACTTTTAGATCGGCTGCAACATCAAAAAGAAAAGTGTAAATTTACGTTTTATCGAATATCTCGGTTCCTGAGCGAGATAGAGCCTTGAAATTTGGACTATAAATACCTTCTCGAAATTCCTCAACTTTCTGTATCCCCGAAAATATTCTACGACTTTTAGATCGGCTGCAACATCAAAAAGAAAAGTGTAAATTTACGTTTTATCGAATATCTCGGTTCCTGAGCGAGATAGAGCCTTGAAATTTGGACTATAAATACCTTTCTGTATCCCCGAATATAGTCTACGACTGTTCATTTACGTTTTATCGAATATCTCGGTTCCTGAGCGAGATAGAGCCTTGAAATTTGGACTATAAATACCTTTCGAAATTCCTCAACTTTCTGTATCCCCGAATATAGTCTACGACTGTTCATTTACGTTTTATCGAATATCTCGGTTCCTGAGCGAGATAGAGCCTTGAAATTTGGACTATAAATACCTTCTCAAAATTCCTCAACTTTCTGTATCCCCGAAAATATTCTACGACTTTTAGATCGGCTGCAACATCAAAAAGAAAAGTGTAAATTTACGTTTTATCGAATATCTCGGTTCCTGAGCGAGATAGAGCCTTGAAATTTGGACTATAAATACCTTTCTGTATCCCCGAATATAGTCTACGACTGTTCATTTACGTTTTATCGAATATCTCGGTTCCTGAGCGAGATAGAGACTTGAAATTTGGACTATAAATACCTTCTCGAAATTCCTCAACTTTCTGTATCCCCGAAAATATTCTACGACTTTTAGATCGGCTGCAACATCAAAAAGAAAAGTGTAAATTTACGTTTTATCGAATATCTCGGTTCCTGAGCGAGATAGAGCCTTGAAATTTGGACTATAAATACCTTCTCGAAATTCCTCAACTTTCTGTATCCCCGAAAATATTCTACGACTTTTAGATCGGCTGCAACATCAAAAAGAAAAGTGTAAATTTACGTTTTATCGAATATCTCGGTTCCTGAGCGAGATAGAGCCTTGAAATTTGGACTATAAATACCTTTCTGTATCCCCGAATATAGTCTACGACTGTTCATTTACGTTTTATCGAATATCTCGGTTCCTGAGCGAGATAGAGCCTTGAAATTTGGACTATAAATACCTTTTCGAAATTCCTCAACTTTCTGTATCCCCGAATATAGTCTACGACTGTTCATTTACGTTTTATCGAATATCTCGGTTCCTGAGCGAGATAGAGCCTTGAAATTTGGACTATAAATACCTTCTCGAAATTCCTCAACTTTCTGTATCCCCGAAAATATTCTACGACTTTTAGATCGGCTGCAACATCAAAAAGAAAAGTGTAAATTTACGTTTTATCGAATATCTCGGTTCCTGAGCGAGATAGAGCCTTGAAATTTGGACTATAAATACCTTCTCGAAATTCCTCAACTTTCTGTATCCCCGAAAATATTCTACGACTTTTAGATCGGCTGCAACATCAAAAAGAAAAGTGTAAATTTACGTTTTATCGAATATCTCGGTTCCTGAGCGAGATAGAGCCTTGAAATTTGGACTATAAATACCTTTCTGTATCCCCGAATATAGTCTACGACTGTTCATTTACGTTTTATCGAATATCTCGGTTCCTGAGCGAGATAGAGCCTTGAAATTTGGACTATAAATACCTTTTCGAAATTCCTCAACTTTCTGTATCCCCGAATATAGTCTACGACTGTTCATTTACGTTTTATCGAATATCTCGGTTCCTGAGCGAGATAGAGCCTTGAAATTTGGACTATAAATACCTTCTCGAAATTCCTCAACTTTCTGTATCCCCGAAAATATTCTACGACTTTTAGATCGGCTGCAACATCAAAAAGAAAAGTGTAAATTTACGTTTTATCGAATATCTCGGTTCCTGAGCGAGATAGAGCCTTGAAATTTGGACTATAAATACCTTCTCGAAATTCCTCAACTTTCTGTATCCCCGAATATAGTCTACGACTGTTCATTTACGTTTTATCGAATATCTCGGTTCCTGAGCGAGATAGAGCCTTGAAATTTGGACTATAAATACCTTCTCGAAATTCCTCAACTTTCTGTATCCCCGAAAATATTCTACGACTTTTAGATCGGCTGCAACATCAAAAAGAAAAGTGTAAATTTACGTTTTATCGAATATCTCGGTTCCTGAGCGAGATAGAGCCTTGAAATTTGGACTATAAATAACTTTCTGTATCCCCGAATATAGTCTACGACTGTTCATTTACGTTTTATCGAATATCTCGGTTCCTGAGCGAGATAGAGCCTTGAAATTTGGACTATAAATACCTTCTCGAAATTCCTCAACTTTCTGTATCCCCGAAAATATTCTACGACTTTTAGATCGGCTGCAACATCAAAAAGAAAAGTGTAAATTTACGTTTTATCGAATATCTCGGTTCCTGAGCGAGATAGAGCCTTGAAATTTGGACTATAAATACCTTTCTGTATCCCCGAATATAGTCTACGACTGTTCATTTACGTTTTATCGAATATCTCGGTTCCTGAGCGAGATAGAGCCTTGAAATTTGGACTATAAATACCTTTTCGAAATTCCTCAACTTTCTGTATCCCCGAATATAGTCTACGACTGTTCATTTACGTTTTATCGAATATCTCGGTTCCTGAGCGAGATAGAGCCTTGAAATTTGGACTATAAATACCTTCTCGAAATTCCTCAACTTTCTGTATCCCCGAAAATATTCTACGACTTTTAGATCGGCTGCAACATCAAAAAGAAAAGTGTAAATTTACGTTTTATCGAATATCTCGGTTCCTGAGCGAGATAGAGCCTTGAAATTTGGACTATAAATACCTTCTCGAAATTCCTCAACTTTCTGTATCCCCGAATATAGTCTACGACTGTTCATTTACGTTTTATCGAATATCTCGGTTCCTGAGCGAGATAGAGCCTTGAAATTTGGACTATAAATACCTTCTCGAAATTCCTCAACTTTCTGTATCCCCGAAAATATTCTACGACTTTTAGATCGGCTGCAACATCAAAAAGAAAAGTGTAAATTTACGTTTTATCGAATATCTCGGTTCCTGAGCGAGATAGAGCCTTGAAATTTGGACTATAAATACCTTTCTGTATCCCCGAATATAGTCTACGACTGTTCATTTACGTTTTATCGAATATCTCGGTTCCTGAGCGAGATAGAGCCTTGAAATTTGGACTATAAATACCTTTTCGAAATTCCTCAACTTTCTGTATCCCCGAAAATATTCTACGACTTTTAGATCGGCTGCAACATCAAAAAGAAAAGTGTAAATTTACGTTTTATCGAATATCTCGGTTCCTGAGCGAGATAGAGCCTTGAAATTTGGACTATAAATACCTTCTCGAAATTCCTCAACTTTCTGTATCCCCGAAAATATTCTACGACTTTTAGATCGGCTGCAACATCAAAAAGAAAAGTGTAAATTTACGTTTTATCGAATATCTCGGTTCCTGAGCGAGATAGAGCCTTGAAATTTGGACTATAAATACCTTTCTGTATCCCCGAATATAGTCTACGACTGTTCATTTACGTTTTATCGAATATCTCGGTTCCTGAGCGAGATAGAGCCTTGAAATTTGGACTATAAATACCTTTTCGAAATTCCTCAACTTTCTGTATCCCCGAAAATATTCTACGACTTTTAGATCGGCTGCAACATCAAAAAGAAAAGTGTAAATTTACGTTTTATCGAATATCTCGGTTCCTGAGCGAGATAGAGCCTTGAAATTTGGACTATAAATACCTTCTCGAAATTCCTCAACTTTCTGTATCCCCGAAAATATTCTACGACTTTTAGATCGGCTGCAACATCAAAAAGAAAAGTGTAAATTTACGTTTTATCGAATATCTCGGTTCCTGAGCGAGATAGAGCCTTGAAATTTGGACTATAAATACCTTTCTGTATCCCCGAATATAGTCTACGACTGTTCATTTACGTTTTATCGAATATCTCGGTTCCTGAGCGAGATAGAGCCTTGAAATTTGGACTATAAATACCTTTTCGAAATTCCTCAACTTTCTGTATCCCCGAAAATATTCTACGACTTTTAGATCGGCTGCAACATCAAAAAGAAAAGTGTAAATTTACGTTTTATCGAATATCTCGGTTCCTGAGCGAGATAGAGCCTTGAAATTTGGACTATAAATACCTTCTCGAAATTCCTCAACTTTCTGTATCCCCGAAAATATTCTACGACTTTTAGATCGGCTGCAACATCAAAAAGAAAAGTGTAAATTTACGTTTTATCGAATATCTCGGTTCCTGAGCGAGATAGAGCCTTGAAATTTGGACTATAAATACCTTCTCGAAATTCCTCAACTTTCTGTATCCCCGAAAATATTCTACGACTTTTAGATCGGCTGCAACATCAAAAAGAAAAGTGTAAATTTACGTTTTATCGAATATCTCGGTTCCTGAGCGAGATAGAGCCTTGAAATTTGGACTATAAATACCTTTCTGTATCCCCGAATATAGTCTACGACTGTTCATTTACGTTTTATCGAATATCTCGGTTCCTGAGCGAGATAGAGCCTTGAAATTTGGACTATAAATACCTTTCTGTATCCCCGAATATAGTCTACGACTGTTCATTTACGTTTTATCGAATATCTCGGTTCCTGAGCAAGATAGAGCCTTGAAATTTGGACTATAAATACCTTCTCGAAATTCCTCAACTTTCTGTATCCCCGAAAATATTCTACGACTTTTAGATCGGCTGCAACATCAAAAAGAAAAGTTTTATCGAATATCTCGGTTCCTGAGCGAGATAGAGCCTTGAAATTTGGACTATAAATACCTTTCTGTATCCCCGAATATAGTCTACGACTGTTCATTTACGTTTTATCGAATATCTCGGTTCCTGAGCGAGATAGAGCCTTGAAATTTGGACTATAAATACCTTTCTGTATCCCCGAATATAGTCTACGACTGTTCATTTACGTTTTATCGAATATCTCGGTTCCTGAGCGAGATAGAGCCTTGAAATTTGGACTATAAATACCTTTCTGTATCCCCGAATATAGTCTACGACTGTTCATTTACGTTTTATCGAATATCTCGGTTCCTGAGCGAGATAGAGCCTTGAAATTTGGACTATAAATACCTTTCTGTATCCCCGAATATAGTCTACGACTGTTCATTTACGTTTTATCGAATATCTCGGTTCCTGAGCGAGATAGAGCCTTGAAATTTGGACTATAAATAACTTTCTGTATCCCCGAATATAGTCTACGACTGTTCATTTACGTTTTATCGAATATCTCGGTTCCTGAGCGAGATAGAGCCTTGAAATTTGGACTATAAATACCTTCTCGAAATTCCTCAACTTTCTGTATCCCCGAAAATATTCTACGACTTTTAGATCGGCTGCAACATCAAAAAGAAAAGTGTAAATTTACGTTTTATCGAATATCTCGGTTCCTGAGCGAGATAGAGCCTTGAAATTTGGACTATAAATACCTTCTCGAAATTCCTCAACTTTCTGTATCCCCGAAAATATTCTACGACTTTTAGATCGGCTGCAACATCAAAAAGAAAAGTGTAAATTTACGTTTTATCGAATATCTCGGTTCCTGAGCGAGATAGAGCCTTGAAATTTGGACTATAAATACCTTTCTGTATCCCCGAATATAGTCTACGACTGTTCATTTACGTTTTATCGAATATCTCGGTTCCTGAGCGAGATAGAGCCTTGAAATTTGGACTATAAATACCTTCTCGAAATTTCTCAACTTTCTGTATCCCCGAAAATATTCTACGACTTTTAGATCGGCTGCAACATCAAAAAGAAAAGTGTAAATTTACGTTTTATCGAATATCTCGGTTCCTGAGCGAGATAGAGCCTTGAAATTTGGACTATAAATACCTTTCTGTATCCCCGAATATAGTCTACGACTGTTCATTTACGTTTTATCGAATATCTCGGTTCCTGAGCGAGATAGAGCCTTGAAATTTGGACTATAAATACCTTTCTGTATCCCCGAATATAGTCTACGACTGTTCATTTACGTTTTATCGAATATCTCGGTTCCTGAGCGAGATAGAGCCTTGAAATTTGGACTATAAATACCTTCTCGAAATTCCTCAACTTTCTGTATCCCCGAAAATATTCTACGACTTTTAGATCGGCTGCAACATCAAAAAGAAAAGTGTAAATTTACGTTTTATCGAATATCTCGGTTCCTGAGCGAGATAGAGCCTTGAAATTTGGACTATAAATACCTTTCTGTATCCCCGAATATAGTCTACGACTGTTCATTTACGTTTTATCGAATATCTCGGTTCCTGAGCGAGATAGAGCCTTGAAATTTGGACTATAAATACCTTTCTGTATCCCCGAATATAGTCTACGACTGTTCATTTACGTTTTATCGAATATCTCGGTTCCTGAGCGAGATAGAGCCTTGAAATTTGGACTATAAATACCTTTCTGTATCCCCGAATATAGTCTACGACTGTTCATTTACGTTTTATCGAATATCTCGGTTCCTGAGCGAGATAGAGCCTTGAAATTTGGACTATAAATACCTTTCTGTATCCCCGAATATAGTCTACGACTGTTCATTTACGTTTTATCGAATATCTCGGTTCCTGAGCGAGATAGAGCCTTGAAATTTGGACTATAAATACCTTTCTGTATCCCCGAATATAGTCTACGACTGTTCATTTACGTTTTATCGAATATCTCGGTTCCTGAGCGAGATAGAGCCTTGAAATTTGGACTATAAATACCTTTTCGAAATTCCTCAACTTTCTGTATCCCCGAATATAGTCTACGACTGTTCATTTACGTTTTATCGAATATCTCGGTTCCTGAGCGAGATAGAGCCTTGAAATTTGGACTATAAATACCTTCTCGAAATTCCTCAACTTTCTGTATCCCCGAAAATATTCTACGACTTTTAGATCGGCTGCAACATCAAAAAGAAAAGTGTAAATTTACGTTTTATCGAATATCTCGGTTCCTGAGCGAGATAGAGCCTTGAAATTTGGACTATAAATACCTTTCTGTATCCCCGAATATAGTCTACGACTGTTCATTTACGTTTTATCGAATATCTCGGTTCCTGAGCGAGATAGAGCCTTGAAATTTGGACTATAAATACCTTCTCGAAATTCCTCAACTTTCTGTATCCCCGAAAATATTCTACGACTTTTAGATCGGCTGCAACATCAAAAAGAAAAGTGTAAATTTACGTTTTATCGAATATCTCGGTTCCTGAGCGAGATAGAGCCTTGAAATTTGGACTATAAATACCTTTCTGTATCCCCGAATATAGTCTACGACTGTTCATTTACGTTTTATCGAATATCTCGGTTCCTGAGCGAGATAGAGCCTTGAAATTTGGACTATAAATACCTTTTCGAAATTCCTCAACTTTCTGTATCCCCGAATATAGTCTACGACTGCTCATTTACGTTTTATCGAATATCTCGGTTCCTGAGCGAGATAGAGCCTTGAAATTTGGACTATAAATACCTTCTCGAAATTCCTCAACTTTCTGTATCCCCGAAAATATTCTACGACTTTTAGATCGGCTGCAACATCAAAAAGAAAAGTGTAAATTTACGTTTTATCGAATATCTCGGTTCCTGAGCGAGATAGAGCCTTGAAATTTGGACTATAAATACCTTTCTGTATCCCCGAATATAGTCTACGACTGTTCATTTACGTTTTATCGAATATCTCGGTTCCTGAGCGAGATAGAGCCTTGAAATTTGGACTATAAATACCTTCTCGAAATTCCTCAACTTTCTGTATCCCCGAAAATATTCTACGACTTTTAGATCGGCTGCAACATCAAAAATTTACGTTTTATCGAATATCTCGGTTCCTGAGCGAGATAGAGCCTTGAAATTTGGACTATAAATACCTTCTCGAAATTCCTCAACTTTCTGTATCCCCGAAAATATTCTACGACTTTTAGATCGGCTGCAACATCAAAAAGAAAAGTGTAAATTTACGTTTTATCGAATATCTCGGTTCCTGAGCGAGATAGAGCCTTGAAATTTGGACTATAAATACCTTTCTGTATCCCCGAATATAGTCTACGACTGTTCATTTACGTTTTATCGAATATCTCGGTTCCTGAGCGAGATAGAGCCTTGAAATTTGGACTATAAATACCTTTTCGAAATTCCTCAACTTTCTGTATCCCCGAATATAGTCTACGACTGTTCATTTACGTTTTATCGAATATCTCGGTTCCTGAGCGAGATAGAGCCTTGAAATTTGGACTATAAATACCTTCTCGAAATTCCTCAACTTTCTGTATCCCCGAAAATATTCTACGACTTTTAGATCGGCTGCAACATCAAAAAGAAAAGTGTAAATTTACGTTTTATCGAATATCTCGGTTCCTGAGCGAGATAGAGCCTTGAAATTTGGACTATAAATACCTTTCTGTATCCCCGAATATAGTCTACGACTGTTCATTTACGTTTTATCGAATATCTCGGTTCCTGAGCGAGATAGAGCCTTGAAATTTGGACTATAAATACCTTCTCGAAATTCCTCAACTTTCTGTATCCCCGAAAATATTCTACGACTTTTAGATCGGCTGCAACATCAAAAAGAAAAGTGTAAATTTACGTTTTATCGAATATCTCGGTTCCTGAGCGAGATAGAGCCTTGAAATTTGGACTATAAATACCTTTCTGTATCCCCGAATATAGTCTACGACTGTTCATTTACGTTTTATCGAATATCTCGGTTCCTGAGCGAGATAGAGCCTTGAAATTTGGACTATAAATACCTTCTCGAAATTCCTCAACTTTCTGTATCCCCGAAAATATTCTACGACTTTTAGATCGGCTGCAACATCAAAAAGAAAAGTGTAAATTTACGTTTTATCGAATATCTCGGTTCCTGAGCGAGATAGAGCCTTGAAATTTGGACTATAAATACCTTTCTGTATCCCCGAATATAGTCTACGACTGTTCATTTACGTTTTATCGAATATCTCGGTTCCTGAGCGAGATAGAGCCTTGAAATTTGGACTATAAATACCTTTTCGAAATTCCTCAACTTTCTGTATCCCCGAATATAGTCTACGACTGTTCATTTACGTTTTATCGAATATCTCGGTTCCTGAGCGAGATAGAGCCTTGAAATTTGGACTATAAATACCTTCTCGAAATTCCTCAACTTTCTGTATCCCCGAAAATATTCTACGACTTTTAGATCGGCTGCAACATCAAAAAGAAAAGTGTAAATTTACGTTTTATCGAATATCTCGGTTCCTGAGCGAGATAGAGCCTTGAAATTTGGACTATAAATACCTTTCTGTATCCCCGAATATAGTCTACGACTGTTCATTTACGTTTTATTGAATATCTCGGTTCCTGAGCGAGATAGAGCCTTGAAATTTGGACTATAAATACCTTCTCGAAATTCCTCAACTTTCTGTATCCCCGAAAATATTCTACGACTTTTAGATCGGCTGCAACATCAAAAAGAAAAGTGTAAATTTACGTTTTATCGAATATCTCGGTTCCTGAGCGAGATAGAGCCTTGAAATTTGGACTATAAATACCTTTCTGTATCCCCGAATATAGTCTACGACTGTTCATTTACGTTTTATCGAATATCTCGGTTCCTGAGCGAGATAGAGCCTTGAAATTTGGACTATAAATACCTTTTCGAAATTCCTCAACTTTCTGTATCCCCGAATATAGTCTACGACTGCTCATTTACGTTTTATCGAATATCTCGGTTCCTGAGCGAGATAGAGCCTTGAAATTTGGACTATAAATACCTTCTCGAAATTCCTCAACTTTCTGTATCCCCGAAAATATTCTACGACTTTTAGATCGGCTGCAACATCAAAAAGAAAAGTGTAAATTTACGTTTTATCGAATATCTCGGTTCCTGAGCGAGATAGAGCCTTGAAATTTGGACTATAAATACCTTTCTGTATCCCCGAATATAGTCTACGACTGTTCATTTACGTTTTATCGAATATCTCGGTTCCTGAGCGAGATAGAGCCTTGAAATTTGGACTATAAATACCTTTTCGAAATTCCTCAACTTTCTGTATCCCCGAATATAGTCTACGACTGTTCATTTACGTTTTATCGAATATCTCGGTTCCTGAGCGAGATAGAGCCTTGAAATTTGGACTATAAATACCTTCTCAAAATTCCTCAACTTTCTGTATCCCCGAAAATATTCTACGACTTTTAGATCGGCTGCAACATCAAAAAGAAAAGTGTAAATTTACGTTTTATCGAATATCTCGGTTCCTGAGCGAGATAGAGCCTTGAAATTTGGACTATAAATACCTTTCTGTATCCCCGAATATAGTCTACGACTGTTCATTTACGTTTTATCGAATATCTCGGTTCCTGAGCGAGATAGAGCCTTGAAATTTGGACTATAAATACCTTTTCGAAATTCCTCAACTTTCTGTATCCCCGAATATAGTCTACGACTGTTCATTTACGTTTTATCGAATATCTCGGTTCCTGAGCGAGATAGAGCCTTGAAATTTGGACTATAAATACCTTCTCAAAATTCCTCAACTTTCTGTATCCCCGAAAATATTCTACGACTTTTAGATCGGCTGCAACATCAAAAAGAAAAGTGTAAATTTACGTTTTATCGAATATCTCGGTTCCTGAGCGAGATAGAGCCTTGAAATTTGGACTATAAATACCTTTCTGTATCCCCGAATATAGTCTACGACTGTTCATTTACGTTTTATCGAATATCTCGGTTCCTGAGCGAGATAGAGCCTTGAAATTTGGACTATAAATACCTTTTCGAAATTCCTCAACTTTCTGTATCCCCGAATATAGTCTACGACTGTTCATTTACTTTTTGTCGAATATCTCGGTTCCTGAGCGAGATAGAGCCTTGAAATTTGGACTATAAATACCTTCTCAAAATTCCTCAACTTTCTGTATCCCCGAAAATATTCTACGACTTTTAGATCGGCTGCAACATCAAAAAGAAAAGTGTAAATTTACGTTTTATCGAATATCTCGGTTCCTGAGCGAGATAGAGCCTTGAAATTTGGACTATAAATACCTTTCTGTATCCCCGAATATAGTCTACGACTGTTCATTTACGTTTTATCGAATATCTCGGTTCCTGAGCGAGATAGAGCCTTGAAATTTGGACTATAAATACCTTTTCGAAATTCCTCAACTTTCTGTATCCCCGAATATAGTCTACGACTGTTCATTTACGTTTTATCGAATATCTCGGTTCCTGAGCGAGATAGAGCCTTGAAATTTGGACTATAAATTCTCGAAATTCCTCAACTTTCTGTATCCCCGAAAATATTCTACGACTTTTAGATCGGCTGCAACATCAAAAAGAAAAGTGTAAATTTACGTTTTATCGAATATCTCGGTTCCTGAGCGAGATAGAGCCTTGAAATTTGGACTATAAATACCTTCTCGAAATTCCTCAACTTTCTGTATCCCCGAAAATATTCTACGACTTTTAGATCGGCTGCAACATCAAAAAGAAAAGTGTAAATTTACGTTTTATCGAATATCTCGGTTCCTGAGCGAGATAGAGCCTTGAAATTTGGACTATAAATACCTTTCTGTATCCCCGAATATAGTCTACGACTGTTCATTTACGTTTTATCGAATATCTCGGTTCCTGAGACTATATTCGGGGACTATAAATACCTTTTCGAAATTCCTCAACTTTCTGTATCCCCGAATATAGTCTACGACTGCTCATTTACGTTTTATCGAATATCTCGGTTCCTGAGCGAGATAGAGCCTTGAAATTTGGACTATAAATACCTTCTCGAAATTCCCCAACTTTCTGTATCCCCGAAAATATTCTACGACTTTTAGATCGGCTGCAACATCAAAAAGAAAAGTGTAAATTTACGTTTTATCGAATATCTCGGTTCCTGAGCGAGATAGAGCCTTGAAATTTGGACTATAAATACCTTTCTGTATCCCCGAATATAGTCTACGACTGTTCATTTACGTTTTATCGAATATCTCGGTTCCTGAGCGAGATAGAGCCTTGAAATTTGGACTATAAATACCTTTTCGAAATTCCTCAACTTTCTGTATCCCCGAAAATATTCTACGACTGTTCATTTACGTTTTATCGAATATCTCGGTTCCTGAGCGAGATAGAGCCTTGAAATTTGGACTATAAATACCTTTTCGAAATTCCTCAACTTTCTGTATCCCCGAATATAGTCTACGACTGCTCATTTACGTTTTATCGAATATCTCGGTTCCTGAGCGAGATAGAGCCTTGAAATTTGGACTATAAATACCTTCTCGAAATTCCTCAACTTTCTGTATCCCCGAAAATATTCTACGACTTTTAGATCGGCTGCAACATCAAAAAGAAAAGTGTAAATTTACGTTTTATCGAATATCTCGGTTCCTGAGCGAGATAGAGCCTTGAAATTTGGACTATAAATACCTTTCTGTATCCCCGAATATAGTCTACGACTGTTCATTTACGTTTTATCGAATATCGGTTCCTGAGCGAGATAGAGCCTTGAAATTTGGACTATAAATACCTTCTCGAAATTCCTCAACTTTCTGTATCCCCGAAAATATTCTACGACTTTTAGATCGGCTGCAACATCAAAAAGAAAAGTGTAAATTTACGTTTTATCGAATATCTCGGTTCCTGAGCGAGATAGAGCCTTGAAATTTGGACTATAAATACCTTTCTGTATCCCCGAATATAGTCTACGACTGTTCATTTACGTTTTATCGAATATCTCGGTTCCTGAGCGAGATAGAGCCTTGAAATTTGGACTATAAATACCTTTTCGAAATTCCTCAACTTTCTGTATCCCCGAATATAGTCTACGACTGTTCATTTACGTTTTATCGAATATCTCGGTTCCTGAGCGAGATAGAGCCTTGAAATTTGGACTATAAATACCTTCTCAAAATTCCTCAACTTTCTGTATCCCCGAAAATATTCTACGACTTTTAGATCGGCTGCAACATCAAAAAGAAAAGTGTAAATTTACGTTTTATCGAATATCTCGGTTCCTGAGCGAGATAGAGCCTTGAAATTTGGACTATAAATACCTTCTCGAAATTCCTCAACTTTCTGTATCCCCGAAAATATTCTACGACTTTTAGATCGGCTGCAACATCAAAAAGAAAAGTGTAAATTTACGTTTTATCGAATATCTCGGTTCCTGAGCGAGATAGAGCCTTGAAATTTGGACTATAAATACCTTTCTGTATCCCCGAATATAGTCTACGACTGTTCATTTACGTTTTATCGAATATCTCGGTTCCTGAGCGAGATAGAGCCTTGAAATTTGGACTATAAATACCTTTTCGAAATTCCTCAACTTTCTGTATCCCCGAAAATATTCTACGACTGTTCATTTACGTTTTATCGAATATCTCGGTTCCTGAGCGAGATAGAGCCTTGAAATTTGGACTATAAATACCTTTTCGAAATTCCTCAACTTTCTGTATCCCCGAATATAGTCTACGACTGCTCATTTACGTTTTATCGAATATCTCGGTTCCTGAGCGAGATAGAGCCTTGAAATTTGGACTATAAATACCTTCTCGAAATTCCTCAACTTTCTGTATCCCCGAAAATATTCTACGACTTTTAGATCGGCTGCAACATCAAAAAGAAAAGTGTAAATTTACGTTTTATCGAATATCTCGGTTCCTGAGCGAGATAGAGCCTTGAAATTTGGACTATAAATACCTTTCTGTATCCCCGAATATAGTCTACGACTGTTCATTTACGTTTTATCGAATATCTCGGTTCCTGAGCGAGATAGAGCCTTGAAATTTGGACTATAAATACCTTCTCGAAATTCCTCAACTTTCTGTATCCCCGAAAATATTCTACGACTTTTAGATCGGCTGCAACATCAAAAAGAAAAGTGTAAATTTACGTTTTATCGAATATCTCGGTTCCTGAGCGAGATAGAGCCTTGAAATTTGGACTATAAATACCTTTCTGTATCCCCGAATATAGTCTACGACTGTTCATTTACGTTTTATCGAATATCTCGGTTCCTGAGCGAGATAGAGCCTTGAAATTTGGACTATAAATACCTTTTCGAAATTCCTCAACTTTCTGTATCCCCGAATATAGTCTACGACTGTTCATTTACGTTTTATCGAATATCTCGGTTCCTGCGACTTTTAGATCGGCTGCAACATCAAAAAGAAAAGTGTAAATTTACGTTTTATCGAATATCTCGGTTCCTGAGCGAGATAGAGCCTTGAAATTTGGACTATAAATACCTTCTCGAAATTCCTCAACTTTCTGTATCCCCGAAAATATTCTACGACTTTTAGATCGGCTGCAACATCAAAAAGAAAAGTGTAAATTTACGTTTTATCGAATATCTCGGTTCCTGAGCGAGATAGAGCCTTGAAATTTGGACTATAAATACCTTTCTGTATCCCCGAATATAGTCTACGACTGTTCATTTACGTTTTATCGAATATCTCGGTTCCTGAGCGAGATAGAGCCTTGAAATTTGGACTATAAATACCTTTTCGAAATTCCTCAACTTTCTGTATCCCCGAATATAGTCTACGACTGTTCATTTACGTTTTATCGAATATCTCGGTTCCTGAGCGAGATAGAGCCTTGAAATTTGGACTATAAATACCTTTTCGAAATTCCTCAACTTTCTGTATCCCCGAATATAGTCTACGACTGTTCATTTACGTTTTATCGAATATCTCGGTTCCTGAGCGAGATAGAGCCTTGAAATTTGGACTATAAATACCTTCTCAAAATTCCTCAACTTTCTGTATCCCCGAAAATATTCTACGACTTTTAGATCGGCTGCAACATCAAAAAGAAAAGTGTAAATTTACGTTTTATCGAATATCTCGGTTCCTGAGCGAGATAGAGCCTTGAAATTTGGACTATAAATACCTTTCTGTATCCCCGAATATAGTCTACGACTGTTCATTTACGTTTTATCGAATATCTCGGTTCCTGAGCGAGATAGAGCCTTGAAATTTGGACTATAAATACCTTTCTGTATCCCCGAATATAGTCTACGACTGTTCATTTACGTTTTATCGAATATCTCGGTTCCTGAGCGAGATAGAGCCTTGAAATTTGGACTATAAATACCTTTTCGAAATTCCTCAACTTTCTGTATCCCCGAAAATATTCTACGACTGTTCATTTACGTTTTATCGAATATCTCGGTTCCTGAGCGAGATAGAGCCTTGAAATTTGGACTATAAATACCTTCTCGAAATTCCTCAACTTTCTGTATCCCCGAAAATATTCTACGACTTTTAGATCGGCTGCAACATCAAAAAGAAAAGTGTAAATTTACGTTTTATCGAATATCTCGGTTCCTGAGCGAGATAGAGCCTTGAAATTTGGACTATAAATACCTTTCTGTATCCCCGAATATAGTCTACGACTGTTCATTTACGTTTTATCGAATATCTCGGTTCCTGAGCGAGATAGAGCCTTGAAATTTGGACTATAAATACCTTTTCGAAATTCCTCAACTTTCTGTATCCCCGAATATAGTCTACGACTGTTCATTTACGTTTTATCGAATATCTCGGTTCCTGAGCGAGATAGAGCCTTGAAATTTGGACTATAAATACCTTCTCAAAATTCCTCAACTTTCTGTATCCCCGAAAATATTCTACGACTTTTAGATCGGCTGCAACATCAAAAAGAAAAGTGTAAATTTACGTTTTATCGAATATCTCGGTTCCTGAGCGAGATAGAGCCTTGAAATTTGGACTATAAATACCTTCTCGAAATTCCTCAACTTTCTGTATCCCCGAAAATATTCTACGACTTTTAGATCGGCTGCAACATCAAAAAGAAAAGTGTAAATTTACGTTTTATCGAATATCTCGGTTCCTGAGCGAGATAGAGCCTTGAAATTTGGACTATAAATACCTTTCTGTATCCCCGAATATAGTCTACGACTGTTCATTTACGTTTTATCGAATATCTCGGTTCCTGAGCGAGATAGAGCCTTGAAATTTGGACTATAAATACCTTTTCGAAATTCCTCAACTTTCTGTATCCCCGAATATAGTCTACGACTGTTCATTTACGTTTTATCGAATATCTCGGTTCCTGAGCGAGATAGAGCCTTGAAATTTGGACTATAAATACCTTCTCGAAATTCCTCAACTTTCTGTATCCCCGAAAATATTCTACGACTTTTAGATCGGCTGCAACATCAAAAAGAAAAGTGTAAATTTACGTTTTATCGAATATCTCGGTTCCTGAGCGAGATAGAGCCTTGAAATTTGGACTATAAATACCTTTCTGTATCCCCGAATATAGTCTACGACTGTTCATTTACGTTTTATCGAATATCTCGGTTCCTGAGCGAGATAGAGCCTTGAAATTTGGACTATAAATACCTTCTCAAAATTCCTCAACTTTCTGTATCCCCGAAAATATTCTACGACTTTTAGATCGGCTGCAACATCAAAAAGAAAAGTGTAAATTTACGTTTTATCGAATATCTCGGTTCCTGAGCGAGATAGAGCCTTGAAATTTGGACTATAAATACCTTTCTGTATCCCCGAATATAGTCTACGACTGTTCATTTACGTTTTATCGAATATCTCGGTTCCTGAGCGAGATAGAGCCTTGAAATTTGGACTATAAATACCTTTTCGAAATTCCTCAACTTTCTGTATCCCCGAATATAGTCTACGACTGTTCATTTACGTTTTATCGAATATCTCGGTTCCTGAGCGAGATAGAGCCTTGAAATTTGGACTATAAATACCTTCTCGAAATTCCTCAACTTTCTGTATCCCCGAAAATATTCTACGACTTTTAGATCGGCTGCAACATCAAAAAGAAAAGTGTAAATTTACGTTTTATCGAATATCTCGGTTCCTGAGCGAGATAGAGCCTTGAAATTTGGACTATAAATACCTTTCTGTATCCCCGAATATAGTCTACGACTGTTCATTTACGTTTTATCGAATATCTCGGTTCCTGAGCGAGATAGAGCCTTGAAATTTGGACTATAAATACCTTCTCAAAATTCCTCAACTTTCTGTATCCCCGAAAATATTCTACGACTTTTAGATCGGCTGCAACATCAAAAAGAAAAGTGTAAATTTACGTTTTATCGAATATCTCGGTTCCTGAGCGAGATAGAGCCTTGAAATTTGGACTATAAATACCTTTCTGTATCCCCGAATATAGTCTACGACTGTTCATTTACGTTTTATCGAATATCTCGGTTCCTGAGCGAGATAGAGCCTTGAAATTTGAACTATAAATACCTTTTCGAAATTCCTCAACTTTCTGTATCCCCGAATATAGTCTACGACTGTTCATTTACGTTTTATCGAATATCTCGGTTCCTGAGCGAGATAGAGCCTTGAAATTTGGACTATAAATACCTTCTCGAAATTCCTCAACTTTCTGTATCCCCGAAAATATTCTACGACTTTTAGATCGGCTGCAACATCAAAAAGAAAAGTGTAAATTTACGTTTTATCGAATATCTCGGTTCCTGAGCGAGATAGAGCCTTGAAATTTGGACTATAAATACCTTTCTGTATCCCCGAATATAGTCTACGACTGTTCATTTACGTTTTATCGAATATCTCGGTTCCTGAGCGAGATAGAGCCTTGAAATTTGGACTATAAATACCTTCTCGAAATTCCTCAACTTTCTGTATCCCCGAAAATATTCTACGACTTTTAGATCGGCTGCAACATCAAAAAGAAAAGTGTAAATTTACGTTTTATCGAATATCTCGGTTCCTGAGCGAGATAGAGCCTTGAAATTTGGACTATAAATACCTTTCTGTATCCCCGAATATAGTCTACGACTGTTCATTTACGTTTTATCGAATATCTCGGCTCCTGAGCGAGATAGAGCCTTGAAATTTGGACTATAAATACCTTTTCGAAATTCCTCAACTTTCTGTATCCCCGAATATAGTCTACGACTGTTCATTTACGTTTTATCGAATATCTCGGTTCCTGAGCGAGATAGAGCCTTGAAATTTGGACTATAAATACCTTCTCGAAATTCCTCAACTTTCTGTATCCCCGAAAATATTCTACGACTTTTAGATCGGCTGCAACATCAAAAAGAAAAGTGTAAATTTACGTTTTATCGAATATCTCGGTTCCTGAGCGAGATAGAGCCTTGAAATTTGGACTTTAAATACCTTTTCGAAATTCCTCAACTTTCTGTATCCCCGAATATAGTCTACGACTGTTCATTTACGTTTTATCGAATATCTCGGTTCCTGAGCGAGATAGAGCCTTGAAATTTGGACTATAAATACCTTTCTGTATCCCCGAATATAGTCTACGACTGTTCATTTACGTTTTATCGAATATCTCGGCTCCTGAGCGAGATAGAGCCTTGAAATTTGGACTATAAATACCTTTTCGAAATTCCTCAACTTTCTGTATCCCCGAATATATTCTACGACTTTTAGATCGGCTGCAACATCAAAAAGAAAAGTGTAAATTTACGTTTAATCGAATATCTCGGTTCCTGAGCGAGATAGAGCCTTGAAATTTGGACTATAAATACCTTTCTGTATCCCCGAATATAGTCTACGACTGTTCATTTACGTTTTATCGAATATCTCGGTTCCTGAGCGAGATAGAGCCTTGAAATTTGGACTATAAATACCTTCTCGAAATTCCTCAACTTTCTGTATCCCCGAAAATATTCTACGACTTTTAGATCGGCTGCAACATCAAAAAGAAAAGTGTAAATTTACGTTTTATCGAATATCTCGGTTCCTGAGCGAGATAGAGCCTTGAAATTTGGACTATAAATACCTTTTCGAAATTCCTCAACTTTCTGTATCCCCGAATATAGTCTACGACTGTTCATTTACGTTTTATCGAATATCTCGGTTCCTGAGCGAGATAGAGCCTTGAAATTTGGACTATAAATACCTTCTCGAAATTCCTCAACTTTCTGTATCCCCGAAAATATTCTACGACTTTTAGATCGGCTGCAACATCAAAAAGAAAAGTGTAAATTTACGTTTTATCGAATATCTCGGTTCCTGAGCGAGATAGAGCCTTGAAATTTGGACTATAAATACCTTTCTGTATCCCCGAATATAGTCTACGACTGTTCATTTACGTTTTATCGAATATCTCGGTTCCTGAGCGAGATAGAGCCTTGAAATTTGGACTATAAATACCTTCTCGAAATTCCTCAACTTTCTGTATCCCCGAAAATATTCTACGACTTTTAGATCGGCTGCAACATCAAAAAGAAAAGTGTAAATTTACGTTTTATCGAATATCTCGGTTCCTGAGCGAGATAGAGCCTTGAAATTTGGACTATAAATACCTTTCTGTATCCCCGAATATAGTCTACGACTGTTCATTTACGTTTTATCGAATATCTCGGCTCCTGAGCGAGATAGAGCCTTGAAATTTGGACTATAAATACCTTTTCGAAATTCCTCAACTTTCTGTATCCCCGAATATAGTCTACGACTGTTCATTTACGTTTTATCGAATATCTCGGTTCCTGAGCGAATTTGGACTATAAATACCTTCTCGAAATTCCTCAACTTTCTGTATCCCCGAAAATATTCTACGACTTTTAGATCGGCTGCAACATCAAAAAGAAAAGTGTAAATTTACGTTTTATCGAATATCTCGGTTCCTGAGCGAGATAGAGCCTTGAAATTTGGACTTTAAATACCTTTCTGTATCCCCGAATATAGTCTACGACTGTTCATTTACGTTTTATCGAATATCTCGGCTCCTGAGCGAGATAGAGCCTTGAAATTTGGACTATAAATACCTTTTCGAAATTCCTCAACTTTCTGTATCCCCGAATATATTCTACGACTTTTAGATCGGCTGCAACATCAAAAAGAAAAGTGTAAATTTACGTTTAATCGAATATCTCGGTTCCTGAGCGAGATAGAGCCTTGAAATTTGGACTATAAATACCTTTCTGTATCCCCGAATATAGTCTACGACTGTTCATTTACGTTTTATCGAATATCTCGGTTCCTGAGCGAGATAGAGCCTTGAAATTTGGACTATAAATACCTTCTCGAAATTCCTCAACTTTCTGTATCCCCGAAAATATTCTACGACTTTTAGATCGGCTGCAACATCAAAAAGAAAAGTGTAAATTTACGTTTTATCGAATATCTCGGTTCCTGAGCGAGATAGAGCCTTGAAATTTGGACTATAAATACCTTTTCGAAATTCCTCAACTTTCTGTATCCCCGAATATAGTCTACGACTGTTCATTTACGTTTTATCGAATATCTCGGTTCCTGAGCGAGATAGAGCCTTGAAATTTGGACTATAAATACCTTCTCGAAATTCCTCAACTTTCTGTATCCCCGAAAATATTCTACGACTTTTAGATCGGCTGCAACATCAAAAAGAAAAGTGTAAATTTACGTTTTATCGAATATCTCGGTTCCTGAGCGAGATAGAGCCTTGAAATTTGGACTATAAATACCTTTCTGTATCCCCGAATATAGTCTACGACTGTTCATTTACGTTTTATCGAATATCTCGGTTCCTGAGCGAGATAGAGCCTTGAAATTTGGACTATAAATACCTTCTCGAAATTCCTCAACTTTCTGTATCCCCGAAAATATTCTACGACTTTTAGATCGGCTGCAACATCAAAAAGAAAAGTGTAAATTTACGTTTTATCGAATATCTCGGTTCCTGAGCGAGATAGAGCCTTGAAATTTGGACTATAAATACCTTTCTGTATCCCCGAATATAGTCTACGACTGTTCATTTACGTTTTATCGAATATCTCGGCTCCTGAGCGAGATAGAGCCTTGAAATTTGGACTATAAATACCTTTTCGAAATTCCTCAACTTTCTGTATCCCCGAATATAGTCTACGACTGTTCATTTACGTTTTATCGAATATCTCGGTTCCTGAGCGAATTTGGACTATAAATACCTTCTCGAAATTCCTCAACTTTCTGTATCCCCGAAAATATTCTACGACTTTTAGATCGGCTGCAACATCAAAAAGAAAAGTGTAAATTTACGTTTTATCGAATATCTCGGTTCCTGAGCGAGATAGAGCCTTGAAATTTGGACTTTAAATACCTTTTCGAAATTCCTCAACTTTCTGTATCCCCGAATATAGTCTACGACTGTTCATTTACGTTTTATCGAATATCTCGGTTCCTGAGCGAGATAGAGCCTTGAAATTTGGACTATAAATACCTTTCTGTATCCCCGAATATAGTCTACGACTGTTCATTTACGTTTTATCGAATATCTCGGCTCCTGAGCGAGATAGAGCCTTGAAATTTGGACTATAAATACCTTTTCGAAATTCCTCAACTTTCTGTATCCCCGAATATATTCTACGACTTTTAGATCGGCTGCAACATCAAAAAGAAAAGTGTAAATTTACGTTTTATCGAATATCTCGGTTCCTGAGCGAGATAGAGCCTTGAAATTTGGACTATAAATACCTTTCTGTATCCCCGAATATAGTCTACGACTGTTCATTTACGTTTTATCGAATATCTCGGTTCCTGAGCGAGATAGAGCCTTGAAATTTGGACTATAAATACCTTCTCGAAATTCCTCAACTTTCTGTATCCCCGAAAATATTCTACGACTTTTAGATCGGCTGCAACATCAAAAAGAAAAGTGTAAATTTACGTTTTATCGAATATCTCGGTTCCTGAGCGAGATAGAGCCTTGAAATTTGGACTATAAATACCTTTTCGAAATTCCTCAACTTTCTGTATCCCCGAATATAGTCTACGACTGTTCATTTACGTTTTATCGAATATCTCGGTTCCTGAGCGAGATAGAGCCTTGAAATTTGGACTATAAATACCTTTCTGTATCCCCGAATATAGTCTACGACTGTTCATTTACGTTTTATCGAATATCTCGGTTCCTGAGCGAGATAGAGCCTTGAAATTTGGACTATAAATACCTTCTCAAAATTCCTCAACTTTCTGTATCCCCGAAAATATTCTACGACTTTTAGATCGGCTGCAACATCAAAAAGAAAAGTGTAAATTTACGTTTTATCGAATATCTCGGTTCCTGAGCGAGATAGAGCCTTGAAATTTGGACTATAAATACCTTTCTGTATCCCCGAATATAGTCTACGACTGTTCATTTACGTTTTATCGAATATCTCGGTTCCTGAGCGAGATAGAGCCTTGAAATTTGAACTATAAATACCTTTTCGAAATTCCTCAACTTTCTGTATCCCCGAATATAGTCTACGACTGTTCATTTACGTTTTATCGAATATCTCGGTTCCTGAGCGAGATAGAGCCTTGAAATTTGGACTATAAATACCTTCTCAAAATTCCTCAACTTTCTGTATCCCCGAAAATATTCTACGACTTTTAGATCGGCTGCAACATCAAAAAGAAAAGTGTAAATTTACGTTTTATCGAATATCTCGGTTCCTGAGCGAGATAGAGCCTTGAAATTTGGACTATAAATACCTTTCTGTATCCCCGAATATAGTCTACGACTGTTCATTTACGTTTTATCGAATATCTCGGTTCCTGAGCGAGATAGAGCCTTGAAATTTGGACTATAAATACCTTCTCAAAATTCCTCAACTTTCTGTATCCCCGAAAATATTCTACGACTTTTAGATCGGCTGCAACATCAAAAAGAAAAGTGTAAATTTACGTTTTATCGAATATCTCGGTTCCTGAGCGAGATAGAGCCTTGAAATTTGGACTATAAATACCTTTCTGTATCCCCGAATATAGTCTACGACTGTTCATTTACGTTTTATCGAATATCTCGGTTCCTGAGCGAGATAGAGCCTTGAAATTTGAACTATAAATACCTTTTCGAAATTCCTCAACTTTCTGTATCCCCGAATATAGTCTACGACTGTTCATTTACGTTTTATCGAATATCTCGGTTCCTGAGCGAGATAGAGCCTTGAAATTTGGACTATAAATACCTTCTCGAAATTCCTCAACTTTCTGTATCCCCGAAAATATTCTACGACTTTTAGATCGGCTCCAACATCAAAAAGAAAAGTGTAAATTTACGTTTTATCGAATATCTCGGTTCCTGAGCGAGATAGAGCCTTGAAATTTGGACTATAAATACCTTCTCGAAATTCCTCAACTTTCTGTATCCCCGAAAATATTCTACGACTTTTAGATCGGCTGCAACATCAAAAAGAAAAGTGTAAATTTACGTTTTATCGAATATCTCGGTTCCTGAGCGAGATAGAGCCTTGAAATTTGGACTATAAATACCTTTCTGTATCCCCGAATATAGTCTACGACTGTTCATTTACGTTTTATCGAATATCTCGGTTCCTGAGCGAGATAGAGCCTTGAAATTTGGACTATAAATACCTTTCTGTATCCCCGAATATAGTCTACGACTGTTCATTTACGTTTTATCGAATATCTCGGCTCCTGAGCGAGATAGAGCCTTGAAATTTGGACTATAAATACCTTTTCGAAATTCCTCAACTTTCTGTATCCCCGAATATAGTCTACGACTGTTCATTTACGTTTTATCGAATATCTCGGTTCCTGAGCGAGATAGAGCCTTGAAATTTGGACTATAAATACCTTCTCGAAATTCCTCAACTTTCTGTATCCCCGAAAATATTCTACGACTTTTAGATCGGCTGCAACATCAAAAAGAAAAGTGTAAATTTACGTTTTATCGAATATCTCGGTTCCTGAGCGAGATAGAGCCTTGAAATTTGGACTTTAAATACCTTTTCGAAATTCCTCAACTTTCTGTATCCCCGAATATAGTCTACGACTGTTCATTTACGTTTTATCGAATATCTCGGTTCCTGAGCGAGATAGAGCCTTGAAATTTGGACTATAAATACCTTTCTGTATCCCCGAATATAGTCTACGACTGTTCATTTACGTTTTATCGAATATCTCGGCTCCTGAGCGAGATAGAGCCTTGAAATTTGGACTATAAATACCTTTTCGAAATTCCTCAACTTTCTGTATCCCCGAATATATTCTACGACTTTTAGATCGGCTGCAACATCAAAAAGAAAAGTGTAAATTTACGTTTTATCGAATATCTCGGTTCCTGAGCGAGATAGAGCCTTGAAATTTGGACTATAAATACCTTTCTGTATCCCCGAATATAGTCTACGACTGTTCATTTACGTTTTATCGAATATCTCGGTTCCTGAGCGAGATAGAGCCTTGAAATTTGGACTATAAATACCTTCTCGAAATTCCTCAACTTTCTGTATCCCCGAAAATATTCTACGACTTTTAGATCGGCTGCAACATCAAAAAGAAAAGTGTAAATTTACGTTTTATCGAATATCTCGGTTCCTGAGCGAGATAGAGCCTTGAAATTTGGACTATAAATACCTTTCTGTATCCCCGAATATAGTCTACGACTGTTCATTTACGTTTTATCGAATATCTCGGTTCCTGAGCGAGATAGAGCCTTGAAATTTGGACTATAAATACCTTCTCAAAATTCCTCAACTTTCTGTATCCCCGAAAATATTCTACGACTTTTAGATCGGCTGCAACATCAAAAAGAAAAGTGTAAATTTACGTTTTATCGAATATCTCGGTTCCTGAGCGAGATAGAGCCTTGAAATTTGGACTATAAATACCTTTCTGTATCCCCGAATATAGTCTACGACTGTTCATTTACGTTTTATCGAATATCTCGGTTCCTGAGCGAGATAGAGCCTTGAAATTTGAACTATAAATACCTTTTCGAAATTCCTCAACTTTCTGTATCCCCGAATATAGTCTACGACTGTTCATTTACGTTTTATCGAATATCTCGGTTCCTGAGCGAGATAGAGCCTTGAAATTTGGACTATAAATACCTTCTCGAAATTCCTCAACTTTCTGTATCCCCGAAAATATTCTACGACTTTTAGATCGGCTGCAACATCAAAAAGAAAAGTGTAAATTTACGTTTTATCGAATATCTCGGTTCCTGAGCGAGATAGAGCCTTGAAATTTGGACTATAAATACCTTTCTGTATCCCCGAATATAGTCTACGACTGTTCATTTACGTTTTATCGAATATCTCGGTTCCTGAGCGAGATAGAGCCTTGAAATTTGGACTATAAATACCTTCTCAAAATTCCTCAACTTTCTGTATCCCCGAAAATATTCTACGACTTTTAGATCGGCTGCAACATCAAAAAGAAAAGTGTAAATTTACGTTTTATCGAATATCTCGGTTCCTGAGCGAGATAGAGCCTTGAAATTTGGACTATAAATACCTTTCTGTATCCCCGAATATAGTCTACGACTGTTCATTTACGTTTTATCGAATATCTCGGTTCCTGAGCGAGATAGAGCCTTGAAATTTGAACTATAAATACCTTTTCGAAATTCCTCAACTTTCTGTATCCCCGAATATAGTCTACGACTGTTCATTTACGTTTTATCGAATATCTCGGTTCCTGAGCGAGATAGAGCCTTGAAATTTGGACTATAAATACCTTCTCGAAATTCCTCAACTTTCTGTATCCCCGAAAATATTCTACGACTTTTAGATCGGCTGCAACATCAAAAAGAAAAGTGTAAATTTACGTTTTATCGAATATCTCGGTTCCTGAGCGAGATAGAGCCTTGAAATTTGGACTATAAATACCTTCTCGAAATTCCTCAACTTTCTGTATCCCCGAAAATATTCTACGACTTTTAGATCGGCTGCAACATCAAAAAGAAAAGTGTAAATTTACGTTTTATCGAATATCTCGGTTCCTGAGCGAGATAGAGCCTTGAAATTTGGACTATAAATACCTTTCTGTATCCCCGAATATAGTCTACGACTGTTCATTTACGTTTTATCGAATATCTCGGTTCCTGAGCGAGATAGAGCCTTGAAATTTGGACTATAAATACCTTTCTGTATCCCCGAATATAGTCTACGACTGTTCATTTACGTTTTATCGAATATCTCGGCTCCTGAGCGAGATAGAGCCTTGAAATTTGGACTATAAATACCTTTTCGAAATTCCTCAACTTTCTGTATCCCCGAATATAGTCTACGACTGTTCATTTACGTTTTATCGAATATCTCGGTTCCTGAGCGAGATAGAGCCTTGAAATTTGGACTATAAATACCTTCTCGAAATTCCTCAACTTTCTGTATCCCCGAAAATATTCTACGACTTTTAGATCGGCTGCAACATCAAAAAGAAAAGTGTAAATTTACGTTTTATCGAATATCTCGGTTCCTGAGCGAGATAGAGCCTTGAAATTTGGACTTTAAATACCTTTTCGAAATTCCTCAACTTTCTGTATCCCCGAATATAGTCTACGACTGTTCATTTACGTTTTATCGAATATCTCGGTTCCTGAGCGAGATAGAGCCTTGAAATTTGGACTATAAATACCTTTCTGTATCCCCGAATATAGTCTACGACTGTTCATTTACGTTTTATCGAATATCTCGGCTCCTGAGCGAGATAGAGCCTTGAAATTTGGACTATAAATACCTTTTCGAAATTCCTCAACTTTCTGTATCCCCGAATATATTCTACGACTTTTAGATCGGCTGCAACATCAAAAAGAAAAGTGTAAATTTACGTTTTATCGAATATCTCGGTTCCTGAGCGAGATAGAGCCTTGAAATTTGGACTATAAATACCTTTCTGTATCCCCGAATATAGTCTACGACTGTTCATTTACGTTTTATCGAATATCTCGGTTCCTGAGCGAGATAGAGCCTTGAAATTTGGACTATAAATACCTTCTCGAAATTCCTCAACTTTCTGTATCCCCGAAAATATTCTACGACTTTTAGATCGGCTGCAACATCAAAAAGAAAAGTGTAAATTTACGTTTTATCGAATATCTCGGTTCCTGAGCGAGATAGAGCCTTGAAATTTGGACTATAAATACCTTTCTGTATCCCCGAATATAGTCTACGACTGTTCATTTACGTTTTATCGAATATCTCGGTTCCTGAGCGAGATAGAGCCTTGAAATTTGGACTATAAATACCTTCTCAAAATTCCTCAACTTTCTGTATCCCCGAAAATATTCTACGACTTTTAGATCGGCTGCAACATCAAAAAGAAAAGTGTAAATTTACGTTTTATCGAATATCTCGGTTCCTGAGCGAGATAGAGCCTTGAAATTTGGACTATAAATACCTTTCTGTATCCCCGAATATAGTCTACGACTGTTCATTTACGTTTTATCGAATATCTCGGTTCCTGAGCGAGATAGAGCCTTGAAATTTGGACTATAAATACCTTCTCGAAATTCCTCAACTTTCTGTATCCCCGAAAATATTCTACGACTTTTAGATCGGCTGCAACATCAAAAAGAAAAGTGTAAATTTACGTTTTATCGAATATCTCGGTTCCTGAGCGAGATAGAGCCTTGAAATTTGGACTATAAATACCTTCTCGAAATTCCTCAACTTTCTGTATCCCCGAAAATATTCTACGACTTTTAGATCGGCTGCAACATCAAAAAGAAAAGTGTAAATTTACGTTTTATCGAATATCTCGGTTCCTGAGCGAGATAGAGCCTTGAAATTTGGACTATAAATACCTTTCTGTATCCCCGAATATAGTCTACGACTGTTCATTTACGTTTTATCGAATATCTCGGTTCCTGAGCGAGATAGAGCCTTGAAATTTGGACTATAAATACCTTTCTGTATCCCCGAATATAGTCTACGACTGTTCATTTACGTTTTATCGAATATCTCGGCTCCTGAGCGAGATAGAGCCTTGAAATTTGGACTATAAATACCTTTTCGAAATTCCTCAACTTTCTGTATCCCCGAATATAGTCTACGACTGTTCATTTACGTTTTATCGAATATCTCGGTTCCTGAGCGAGATAGAGCCTTGAAATTTGGACTATAAATACCTTCTCGAAATTCCTCAATTTTCTGTATCCCCGAATATAGTCTACGACTGTTCATTTACGTTTTATCGAATATCTCGGTTCCTGAGCGAGATAGAGCCTTGAAATTTGGACTATAAATACCTTTCTGTATCCCCGAATATAGTCTACGACTGTTCATTTACGTTTTATCGAATATCTCGGCTCCTGAGCGAGATAGAGCCTTGAAATTTGGACTATAAATACCTTTTCGAAATTCCTCAACTTTCTGTATCCCCGAATATAGTCTACGACTGTTCATTTACGTTTTATCGAATATCTCGGTTCCTGAGCGAGATAGAGCCTTGAAATTTGGACTATAAATACCTTCTCGAAATTCCTCAACTTTCTGTATCCCCGAAAATATTCTACGACTTTTAGATCGGCTGCAACATCAAAAAGAAAAGTGTAAATTTACGTTTTATCGAATATCTCGGTTCCTGAGCGAGATAGAGCCTTGAAATTTGGACTATAAATACCTTCTCGAAATTCCTCAACTTTCTGTATCCCCGAATATAGTCTACGACTGTTCATTTACGTTTTATCGAATATCTCGGTTCCTGAGCGAGATAGAGCCTTGAAATTTGGACTATAAATACCTTTCTGTATCCCCGAATATAGTCTACGACTGTTCATTTACGTTTTATCGAATATCTCGGCTCCTGAGCGAGATAGAGCCTTGAAATTTGGACTATAAATACCTTTTCGAAATTCCTCAACTTTCTGTATCCCCGAATATATTCTACGACTTTTAGATCGGCTGCAACATCAAAAAGAAAAGTGTAAATTTACGTTTTATCGAATATCTCGGTTCCTGAGCGAGATAGAGCCTTGAAATTTGGACTATAAATACCTTTCTGTATCCCCGAATATAGTCTACGACTGTTCATTTACGTTTTATCGAATATCTCGGTTCCTGAGCGAGATAGAGCCTTGAAATTTGGACTATAAATACCTTCTCGAAATTCCTCAACTTTCTGTATCCCCGAAAATATTCTACGACTTTTAGATCGGCTGCAACATCAAAAAGAAAAGTGTAAATTTACGTTTTATCGAATATCTCGGTTCCTGAGCGAGATAGAGCCTTGAAATTTGGACTATAAATACCTTTTCGAAATTCCTCAACTTTCTGTATCCCCGAATATAGTCTACGACTGTTCATTTACGTTTTATCGAATATCTCGGTTCCTGAGCGAGATAGAGCCTTGAAATTTGGACTATAAATACCTTTCTGTATCCCCGAATATAGTCTACGACTGTTCATTTACGTTTTATCGAATATCTCGGTTCCTGAGCGAGATAGAGCCTTGAAATTTGGACTATAAATACCTTCTCAAAATTCCTCAACTTTCTGTATCCCCGAAAATATTCTACGACTTTTAGATCGGCTGCAACATCAAAAAGAAAAGTGTAAATTTACGTTTTATCGAATATCTCGGTTCCTGAGCGAGATAGAGCCTTGAAATTTGGACTATAAATACCTTTCTGTATCCCCGAATATAGTCTACGACTGTTCATTTACGTTTTATCGAATATCTCGGTTCCTGAGCGAGATAGAGCCTTGAAATTTGGACTATAAATACCTTCTCAAAATTCCTCAACTTTCTGTATCCCCGAAAATATTCTACGACTTTTAGATCGGCTGCAACATCAAAAAGAAAAGTGTAAATTTACGTTTTATCGAATATCTCGGTTCCTGAGCGAGATAGAGCCTTGAAATTTGGACTATAAATACCTTTCTGTATCCCCGAATATAGTCTACGACTGTTCATTTACGTTTTATCGAATATCTCGGTTCCTGAGCGAGATAGAGCCTTGAAATTTGAACTATAAATACCTTTTCGAAATTCCTCAACTTTCTGTATCCCCGAATATAGTCTACGACTGTTCATTTACGTTTTATCGAATATCTCGGTTCCTGAGCGAGATAGAGCCTTGAAATTTGGACTATAAATACCTTCTCGAAATTCCTCAACTTTCTGTATCCCCGAAAATATTCTACGACTTTTAGATCGGCTGCAACATCAAAAAGAAAAGTGTAAATTTACGTTTTATCGAATATCTCGGTTCCTGAGCGAGATAGAGCCTTGAAATTTGGACTATAAATACCTTCTCGAAATTCCTCAACTTTCTGTATCCCCGAAAATATTCTACGACTTTTAGATCGGCTGCAACATCAAAAAGAAAAGTGTAAATTTACGTTTTATCGAATATCTCGGTTCCTGAGCGAGATAGAGCCTTGAAATTTGGACTATAAATACCTTTCTGTATCCCCGAATATAGTCTACGACTGTTCATTTACGTTTTATCGAATATCTCGGTTCCTGAGCGAGATAGAGCCTTGAAATTTGGACTATAAATACCTTTCTGTATCCCCGAATATAGTCTACGACTGTTCATTTACGTTTTATCGAATATCTCGGCTCCTGAGCGAGATAGAGCCTTGAAATTTGGACTATAAATACCTTTTCGAAATTCCTCAACTTTCTGTATCCCCGAATATAGTCTACGACTGTTCATTTACGTTTTATCGAATATCTCGGTTCCTGAGCGAGATAGAGCCTTGAAATTTGGACTATAAATACCTTCTCGAAATTCCTCAACTTTCTGTATCCCCGAAAATATTCTACGACTTTTAGATCGGCTGCAACATCAAAAAGAAAAGTGTAAATTTACGTTTTATCGAATATCTCGGTTCCTGAGCGAGATAGAGCCTTGAAATTTGGACTTTAAATACCTTTTCGAAATTCCTCAACTTTCTGTATCCCCGAATATAGTCTACGACTGTTCATTTACGTTTTATCGAATATCTCGGTTCCTGAGCGAGATAGAGCCTTGAAATTTGGACTATAAATACCTTTCTGTATCCCCGAATATAGTCTACGACTGTTCATTTACGTTTTATCGAATATCTCGGCTCCTGAGCGAGATAGAGCCTTGAAATTTGGACTATAAATACCTTTTCGAAATTCCTCAACTTTCTGTATCCCCGAATATATTCTACGACTTTTAGATCGGCTGCAACATCAAAAAGAAAAGTGTAAATTTACGTTTTATCGAATATCTCGGTTCCTGAGCGAGATAGAGCCTTGAAATTTGGACTATAAATACCTTTCTGTATCCCCGAATATAGTCTACGACTGTTCATTTACGTTTTATCGAATATCTCGGTTCCTGAGCGAGATAGAGCCTTGAAATTTGGACTATAAATACCTTCTCGAAATTCCTCAACTTTCTGTATCCCCGAAAATATTCTACGACTTTTAGATCGGCTGCAACATCAAAAAGAAAAGTGTAAATTTACGTTTTATCGAATATCTCGGTTCCTGAGCGAGATAGAGCCTTGAAATTTGGACTATAAATACCTTTTCGAAATTCCTCAACTTTCTGTATCCCCGAATATAGTCTACGACTGTTCATTTACGTTTTATCGAATATCTCGGTTCCTGAGCGAGATAGAGCCTTGAAATTTGGACTATAAATACCTTTCTGTATCCCCGAATATAGTCTACGACTGTTCATTTACGTTTTATCGAATATCTCGGTTCCTGAGCGAGATAGAGCCTTGAAATTTGGACTATAAATACCTTCTCAAAATTCCTCAACTTTCTGTATCCCCGAAAATATTCTACGACTTTTAGATCGGCTGCAACATCAAAAAGAAAAGTGTAAATTTACGTTTTATCGAATATCTCGGTTCCTGAGCGAGATAGAGCCTTGAAATTTGGACTATAAATACCTTTCTGTATCCCCGAATATAGTCTACGACTGTTCATTTACGTTTTATCGAATATCTCGGTTCCTGAGCGAGATAGAGCCTTGAAATTTGGACTATAAATACCTTTTCGAAATTCCTCAACTTTCTGTATCCCCGAATATAGTCTACGACTTTTAGATCGGCTGCAACATCAAAAAGAAAAGTGTAAATTTACGTTTTATCGAATATCTCGGTTCCTGAGCGAGATAGAGCCTTGAAATTTGGACTATAAATACCTTTCTGTATCCCCGAATATAGTCTACGACTGTTCATTTACGTTTTATCGAATATCTCGGTTCCTGAGCGAGATAGAGCCTTGAAATTTGGACTATAAATACCTTCTCAAAATTCCTCAACTTTCTGTATCCCCGAAAATATTCTACGACTTTTAGATCGGCTGCAACATCAAAAAGAAAAGTGTAAATTTACGTTTTATCGAATATCTCGGTTCCTGAGCGAGATAGAGCCTTGAAATTTGGACTATAAATACCTTTCTGTATCCCCGAATATAGTCTACGACTGTTCATTTACGTTTTATCGAATATCTCGGTTCCTGAGCGAGATAGAGCCTTGAAATTTGAACTATAAATACCTTTTCGAAATTCCTCAACTTTCTGTATCCCCGAATATAGTCTACGACTGTTCATTTACGTTTTATCGAATATCTCGGTTCCTGAGCGAGATAGAGCCTTGAAATTTGGACTATAAATACCTTCTCGAAATTCCTCAACTTTCTGTATCCCCGAAAATACTCTACGACTTTTAGATCGGCTGCAACATCAAAAAGAAAAGTGTAAATTTACGTTTTATCGAATATCTCGGTTCCTGAGCGAGATAGAGCCTTGAAATTTGGACTATAAATACCTTCTCGAAATTCCTCAACTTTCTGTATCCCCGAAAATATTCTACGACTTTTAGATCGGCTGCAACATCAAAAAGAAAAGTGTAAATTTACGTTTTATCGAATATCTCGGTTCCTGAGCGAGATAGAGCCTTGAAATTTGGACTATAAATACCTTTCTGTATCCCCGAATATAGTCTACGACTGTTCATTTACGTTTTATCGAATATCTCGGCTCCTGAGCGAGATAGAGCCTTGAAATTTGGACTATAAATACCTTTTCGAAATTCCTCAACTTTCTGTATCCCCGAATATAGTCTACGACTGTTCATTTACGTTTTATCGAATATCTCGGTTCCTGAGCGAGATAGAGCCTTGAAATTTGGACTATAAATACCTTTCTGTATCCCCGAATATAGTCTACGACTGTTCATTTACGTTTTATCGAATATCTCGGCTCCTGAGCGAGATAGAGCCTTGAAATTTGGACTATAAATACCTTTTCGAAATTCCTCAACTTTCTGTATCCCCGAATATAGTCTACGACTGTTCATTTACGTTTTATCGAATATCTCGGTTCCTGAGCGAGATAGAGCCTTGAAATTTGGACTATAAATACCTTCTCGAAATTCCTCAACTTTCTGTATCCCCGAATATAGTCTACGACTGTTCATTTACGTTTTATCGAATATCTCGGTTCCTGAGCGAGATAGAGCCTTGAAATTTGGACTATAAATACCTTTCTGTATCCCCGAATATAGTCTACGACTGTTCATTTACGTTTTATCGAATATCTCGGCTCCTGAGCGAGATAGAGCCTTGAAATTTGGACTATAAATACCTTTTCGAAATTCCTCAACTTTCTGTATCCCCGAATATAGTCTACGACTGTTCATTTACGTTTTATCGAATATCTCGGTTCCTGAGCGAGATAGAGCCTTGAAATTTGGACTATAAATACCTTTCTGTATCCCCGAATATAGTCTACGACTGTTCATTTACGTTTTATCGAATATCTCGGCTCCTGAGCGAGATAGAGCCTTGAAATTTGGACTATAAATACCTTTTCGAAATTCCTCAACTTTCTGTATCCCCGAATATAGTCTACGACTGTTCATTTACGTTTTATCGAATATCTCGGTTCCTGAGCGAGATAGAGCCTTGAAATTTGGACTATAAATACCTTCTCGAAATTCCTCAACTTTCTGTATCCCCGAATATAGTCTACGACTGTTCATTTACGTTTTATCGAATATCTCGGTTCCTGAGCGAGATAGAGCCTTGAAATTTGGACTATAAATACCTTTCTGTATCCCCGAATATAGTCTACGACTGTTCATTTACGTTTTATCGAATATCTCGGCTCCTGAGCGAGATAGAGCCTTGAAATTTGGACTATAAATACCTTTTCGAAATTCCTCAACTTTCTGTATCCCCGAATATAGTCTACGACTGTTCATTTACGTTTTATCGAATATCTCGGTTCCTGAGCGAGATAGAGCCTTGAAATTTGGACTATAAATACCTTCTCGAAATTCCTCAACTTTCTGTATCCCCGAAAATATTCTACGACTTTTAGATCGGCTGCAACATCAAAAAGAAAAGTGTAAATTTACGTTTTATCGAATATCTCGGTTCCTGAGCGAGATAGAGCCTTGAAATTTGGACTATAAATACCTTCTCGAAATTCCTCAACTTTCTGTATCCCCGAAAATATTCTACGACTTTTAGATCGGCTGCAACATCAAAAAGAAAAGTGTAAATTTACGTTTTATCGAATATCTCGGTTCCTGAGCGAGATAGAGCCTTGAAATTTGGACTATAAATACCTTTCTGTATCCCCGAATATAGTCTACGACTGTTCATTTACGTTTTATCGAATATCTCGGTTCCTGAGCGAGATAGAGCCTTGAAATTTGGACTATAAATACCTTTTCGAAATTCCTCAACTTTCTGTATCCCCGAATATAGTCTACGACTGTTCATTTACGTTTTATCGAATATCTCGGTTCCTGAGCGAGATAGAGCCTTGAAATTTGGACTATAAATACCTTCTCGAAATTCCTCAACTTTCTGTATCCCCGAAAATATTCTACGACTTTTAGATCGGCTGCAACATCAAAAAGAAAAGTGTAAATTTACGTTTTATCGAATATCTCGGTTCCTGAGCGAGATAGAGCCTTGAAATTTGGACTATAAATACCTTCTCGAAATTCCTCAACTTTCTGTATCCCCGAAAATATTCTACGACTTTTAGATCGGCTGCAACATCAAAAAGAAAAGTGTAAATTTACGTTTTATCGAATATCTCGGTTCCTGAGCGAGATAGAGCCTTGAAATTTGGACTATAAATACCTTTCTGTATCCCCGAATATAGTCTACGACTGTTCATTTACGTTTTATCGAATATCTCGGTTCCTGAGCGAGATAGAGCCTTGAAATTTGGACTATAAATACCTTTCTGTATCCCCGAATATAGTCTACGACTGTTCATTTACGTTTTATCGAATATCTCGGCTCCTGAGCGAGATAGAGCCTTGAAATTTGGACTATAAATACCTTTTCGAAATTCCTCAACTTTCTGTATCCCCGAATATAGTCTACGACTGTTCATTTACGTTTTATCGAATATCTCGGTTCCTGAGCGAGATAGAGCCTTGAAATTTGGACTATAAATACCTTCTCGAAATTCCTCAACTTTCTGTATCCCCGAATATAGTCTACGACTGTTCATTTACGTTTTATCGAATATCTCGGTTCCTGAGCGAGATAGAGCCTTGAAATTTGGACTATAAATACCTTTCTGTATCCCCGAATATAGTCTACGACTGTTCATTTACGTTTTATCGAATATCTCGGCTCCTGAGCGAGATAGAGCCTTGAAATTTGGACTATAAATACCTTTTCGAAATTCCTCAACTTTCTGTATCCCCGAATATAGTCTACGACTGTTCATTTACGTTTTATCGAATATCTCGGTTCCTGAGCGAGATAGAGCCTTGAAATTTGGACTATAAATACCTTCTCGAAATTCCTCAACTTTCTGTATCCCCGAAAATATTCTACGACTTTTAGATCGGCTGCAACATCAAAAAGAAAAGTGTAAATTTACGTTTTATCGAATATCTCGGTTCCTGAGCGAGATAGAGCCTTGAAATTTGGACTATAAATACCTTCTCGAAATTCCTCAACTTTCTGTATCCCCGAAAATATTCTACGACTTTTAGATCGGCTGCAACATCAAAAAGAAAAGTGTAAATTTACGTTTTATCGAATATCTCGGTTCCTGAGCGAGATAGAGCCTTGAAATTTGGACTATAAATACCTTTCTGTATCCCCGAATATAGTCTACGACTGTTCATTTACGTTTTATCGAATATCTCGGTTCCTGAGCGAGATAGAGCCTTGAAATTTGGACTATAAATACCTTTTCGAAATTCCTCAACTTTCTGTATCCCCGAATATAGTCTACGACTGTTCATTTACGTTTTATCGAATATCTCGGTTCCTGAGCGAGATAGAGCCTTGAAATTTGGACTATAAATACCTTCTCGAAATTCCTCAACTTTCTGTATCCCCGAAAATATTCTACGACTTTTAGATCGGCTGCAACATCAAAAAGAAAAGTGTAAATTTACGTTTTATCGAATATCTCGGTTCCTGAGCGAGATAGAGCCTTGAAATTTGGACTATAAATACCTTCTCGAAATTCCTCAACTTTCTGTATCCCCGAAAATATTCTACGACTTTTAGATCGGCTGCAACATCAAAAAGAAAAGTGTAAATTTACGTTTTATCGAATATCTCGGTTCCTGAGCGAGATAGAGCCTTGAAATTTGGACTATAAATACCTTTCTGTATCCCCGAATATAGTCTACGACTGTTCATTTACGTTTTATCGAATATCTCGGTTCCTGAGCGAGATAGAGCCTTGAAATTTGGACTATAAATACCTTTTCGAAATTCCTCAACTTTCTGTATCCCCGAATATAGTCTACGACTGTTCATTTACGTTTTATCGAATATCTCGGTTCCTGAGCGAGATAGAGCCTTGAAATTTGGACTATAAATACCTTTCTGTATCCCCGAATATAGTCTACGACTGTTCATTTACGTTTTATCGAATATCTCGGTTCCTGAGCGAGATAGAGCCTTGAAATTTGGACTATAAATACCTTTTCGAAATTCCTCAACTTTCTGTATCCCCGAATATAGTCTACGACTGTTCATTTACGTTTTATCGAATATCTCGGTTCCTGAGCGAGATAGAGCCTTGAAATTTGGACTATAAATACCTTCTCGAAATTCCTCAACTTTCTGTATCCCCGAAAATATTCTACGACTTTTAGATCGGCTGCAACATCAAAAAGAAAAGTGTAAATTTACGTTTTATCGAATATCTCGGTTCCTGAGCGAGATAGAGCCTTGAAATTTGGACTATAAATACCTTCTCGAAATTCCTCAACTTTCTGTATCCCCGAAAATATTCTACGACTTTTAGATCGGCTGCAACATCAAAAAGAAAAGTGTAAATTTACGTTTTATCGAATATCTCGGTTCCTGAGCGAGATAGAGCCTTGAAATTTGGACTATAAATACCTTTCTGTATCCCCGAATATAGTCTACGACTGTTCATTTACGTTTTATCGAATATCTCGGCTCCTGAGCGAGATAGAGCCTTGAAATTTGGACTATAAATACCTTTTCGAAATTCCTCAACTTTCTGTATCCCCGAATATAGTCTACGACTGTTCATTTACGTTTTATCGAATATCTCGGTTCCTGAGCGAGATAGAGCCTTGAAATTTGGACTATAAATACCTTCTCGAAATTCCTCAACTTTCTGTATCCCCGAAAATATTCTACGACTTTTAGATCGGCTGCAACATCAAAAAGAAAAGTGTAAATTTACGTTTTATCGAATATCTCGGTTCCTGAGCGAGATAGAGCCTTGAAATTTGGACTATAAATACCTTTCTGTATCCCCGAATATAGTCTACGACTGTTCATTTACGTTTTATCGAATATCTCGGCTCCTGAGCGAGATAGAGCCTTGAAATTTGGACTATAAATACCTTTTCGAAATTCCTCAACTTTCTGTATCCCCGAAAATATTCTACGACTTTTAGATCGGCTGCAACATCAAAAAGAAAAGTGTAAATTTACGTTTTATCGAATATCTCGGTTCCTGAGCGAGATAGAGCCTTGAAATTTGGACTATAAATACCTTCTCGAAATTCCTCAACTTTCTGTATCCCCGAAAATATTCTACGACTTTTAGATCGGCTGCAACATCAAAAAGAAAAGTGTAAATTTACGTTTTATCGAATATCTCGGTTCCTGAGCGAGATAGAGCCTTGAAATTTGGACTATAAATACCTTTCTGTATCCCCGAATATAGTCTACGACTGTTCATTTACGTTTTATCGAATATCTCGGTTCCTGAGCGAGATAGAGCCTTGAAATTTGGACTATAAATACCTTTTCGAAATTCCTCAACTTTCTGTATCCCCGAATATAGTCTACGACTGTTCATTTACGTTTTATCGAATATCTCGGTTCCTGAGCGAGATAGAGCCTTGAAATTTGGACTATAAATACCTTCTCGAAATTCCTCAACTTTCTGTATCCCCGAAAATATTCTACGACTTTTAGATCGGCTGCAACATCAAAAAGAAAAGTGTAAATTTACGTTTTATCGAATATCTCGGTTCCTGAGCGAGATAGAGCCTTGAAATTTGGACTATAAATACCTTTCTGTATCCCCGAATATAGTCTACGACTGTTCATTTACGTTTTATCGAATATCTCGGCTCCTGAGCGAGATAGAGCCTTGAAATTTGGACTATAAATACCTTTTCGAAATTCCTCAACTTTCTGTATCCCCGAATATAGTCTACGACTGTTCATTTACGTTTTATCGAATATCTCGGTTCCTGAGCGAGATAGAGCCTTGAAATTTGGACTATAAATACCTTCTCGAAATTCCTCAACTTTCTGTATCCCCGAAAATATTCTACGACTTTTAGATCGGCTGCAACATCAAAAAGAAAAGTGTAAATTTACGTTTTATCGAATATCTCGGTTCCTGAGCGAGATAGAGCCTTGAAATTTGGACTATAAATACCTTTCTGTATCCCCGAATATAGTCTACGACTGTTCATTTACGTTTTATCGAATATCTCGGTTCCTGAGCGAGATAGAGCCTTGAAATTTGGACTATAAATACCTTCTCGAAATTCCTCAACTTTCTGTATCCCCGAAAATATTCTACGACTTTTAGATCGGCTGCAACATCAAAAAGAAAAGTGTAAATTTACGTTTTATCGAATATCTCGGTTCCTGAGCGAGATAGAGCCTTGAAATTTGGACTATAAATACCTTCTCGAAATTCCTCAACTTTCTGTATCCCCGAAAATATTCTACGACTTTTAGATCGGCTGCAACATCAAAAAGAAAAGTGTAAATTTACGTTTTATCGAATATCTCGGTTCCTGAGCGAGATAGAGCCTTGAAATTTGGACTATAAATACCTTTCTGTATCCCCGAATATAGTCTACGACTGTTCATTTACGTTTTATCGAATATCTCGGTTCCTGAGCGAGATAGAGCCTTGAAATTTGGACTATAAATACCTTTTCGAAATTCCTCAACTTTCTGTATCCCCGAATATAGTCTACGACTGTTCATTTACGTTTTATCGAATATCTCGGTTCCTGAGCGAGATAGAGCCTTGAAATTTGGACTATAAATACCTTCTCGAAATTCCTCAACTTTCTGTATCCCCGAAAATATTCTACGACTTTTAGATCGGCTGCAACATCAAAAAGAAAAGTGTAAATTTACGTTTTATCGAATATCTCGGTTCCTGAGCGAGATAGAGCCTTGAAATTTGGACTATAAATACCTTCTCGAAATTCCTCAACTTTCTGTATCCCCGAAAATATTCTACGACTTTTAGATCGGCTGCAACATCAAAAAGAAAAGTGTAAATTTACGTTTTATCGAATATCTCGGTTCCTGA